>PNEQ01121418.1:0-23674 GCA_003012365.1 Medauroidea extradentata | reverse complement strand
CCTACTCGTATTGGACATTTTTATTTGTGTTTTGTTTGTGACATTTTTGTTTAAGAATCCTACATTTATAAGCTTTTTTCAGTTTATTTCGATTGTGCCATAAACAGTTCTTACTCCTAGTACTTATTTCAAAGGATTTACGAATTTGGCAACTTTACTACAAGGTTTGGTTATTCTAACAATGTTGTGCCATTGTTTTACTCTGTGTACCATTTAAATATTTGTTCTATGAATTAACCATTTTATGTCTTCAAGATTTGTTCACTGTCAAAATAGAGTGTGTAATGTTATGTAACTCTTTGGTGGAATTTATATGAAAATGGAAAGGCTTACTTAGTTTTTTATTGTTAGGTTAAATTAATTTGAAGTGGTAATTATATTATTTAAAGTACTTACTGTTAATAAAGAAAATTAAATTTGTTCGAATGTGTTATGTTTTAGCGTATAGGCTCTTTAACTAGCCAATTCCTCCCAATTCTCGATTTTTTTCCCGTAGTATCTATCTAAATATTCTTTATAATTTACAATACAATTTATTTTCAAATGTGAATGGACAAATGCGGTAAATGAAGTAAACTTTATTGCCGTAAATCTGGAAATAAATAAATTTTAAAAGACATGTTCAAGTAAGCTAATGAGGTCTAGAAGTTTTTAAAACCCTCCCAAAGATCCTTTCGATTAGTCAAGGTGCATAAGCTCATGGCGTGAACTGTGTTAAAAGCAATTTTTTTTAAATCTCAAAGACCACAAACTATAACAAAGCATTGCAACTCTAAATATAAATATATTATCATTACCTATCAAGGGTTTTTTCGCACACAGTGTACTATTGAAAAACATATACCTCAAAAACGAAGTTATTCAGACGTTCATTAATAACAACACACAACGCTCTACACTCAAAGAATGCTGATTTACACAGCGCCAGGTATGCTACACTTAAAATTCTACAAGAAATATAAAAAATTAAATATAATAAGAAAATATCATTGCTTATAGAAAAAAACATTTGTGTGCATCAGTAATTTTTAGTCACTAATTATGTGCTTTTTAAATAAATCCGTACAACATCCCATTATGAAATCAAAAGTACTGACAATTTATGAAAATTTTGTTTTCCATCAGTTTAGATTTAAAGTTTAGTAAATCTTAAAATAGCAGTTCTTTTTATGAGTAGGATTTTCGTCGTCTCGTTGACGGTGAGGTGATTATTATACATGGTTACGCACAACTCTAAACAAGAACACGTGTTACTGTTGCGAAATCACGCTCGGTAGATACATCCTTTCAACAATGTCTCACGCTGTGTCCAGCCCTTGCTCGGGGTTCCCGGCAGGACAACTGTCTCTGAATGGCCACGCAAGGGTCAGACAACCGGTTTGAGGATGGCTGGTCAAGGAAGAAGTGTAGAGAAAGAAGCAGAAGAAGCAAGTCTGAAAACTAAGTAGCCCCCACCCCATACCACCCCGTCACATTCCAATCCCTCCACCCAGCCAGCCATACAGCCACGCTTCGGAGTTGACCTAGGTAGTATTACTGACTCTTAAGGGGAGAGGAACAGTGAAAAGATTCTGAGGGTTTAAAGGTAAACTGAGAGAAGTAGACATTCTATGCTTGTGAGGACAGTGAGGGAGTGGAAAGGTCTGCAGGAAGAACTGGTGACTGTGACAGGGGTTTGTATGTTTACCAGAATGGTGTGGAAGGTGTAAATGTTCACAGTAACTACTAATTTCGTAACAGTTTTGACTATTAGAATCAGAGGCAGAGTTAACTGATGAAAAATTAATTTAGAGTGGTAATAAATAATCTTAGGAAAATATTTTTTGATAGGTTAGTTTAGGTACTGTAATCGAACCTAATGCAAGGTTAGGTTATCTAACCCATTTTGACAACAATAGAAACATTGTTTATTTCTAAATTATACTTCTAAAATCAGTAGTTTACCCAGTATATATATTCTTCATATTTACATATTTTGTGTTTATTCTAAACGCTTAAAGGAAAACTTTCTGGTAACAACTTATTCACAGTAAACACTACAGTAGGCTATCTCCTGGTTTTTCTTCATAATTTTAATATTTAATTTAGCAATGTGCAGTAAATGATATTTATGCTTCACCTGACATTTCTAATATCTTTATTATGATTAAATACATATGGAAAAAATAATAATTCTGACACACAAAAACTTCGTTTTTCCACAACTCACAACTGTCACAGCTTGCCACAGCCACACAAACAGAACCTGGTAAACTACACCTTTACACAAAACATAAAATCACACATCAAACACACAATTTCTTATTAAGTTATAAAGTACAACTGAAATGAGATGAACACTTACCTACGAGTTCATATTCCTCAATAAAATTTTAAATACAAACATATGTTTTATCAAGAATAAGTTGTTTTGACTAGATATGCCCTTTGTCAGTTTTTTAAGCACAGTTCTCGATTATTTTCAAACTGTTTGTCATTTTTTAATTAAAATGTAAAACACATATTTAGACCCAAATATGTTGATATCACAAGCTACACCTTCTGTCAGTTTTTAAAGAATATTTATACTTAATAATTATCGGTGTAGTTAAATCTATTACATCTTTAACTTCCTTTTTTCACATACTCTACGGTATTTAAATATAATAAACTGCTTAGACTAAACCCCCGCCAGCAACCCAGCCACCTCCCTTCCGATCACCCAACCAGCAAACACCCAAAGCGGGCAATTGCATTATTAATATATGACTCAGAAATCCGCAACGAAACGCACTTTGTTGTCGGCTGACAAGAAGTACTAAAAATATTTATGTCCTGGGATTTCACAAAGCAGGCAACTGAAACATTTTTATATGAATCAGAAATCTGCAAAGAGAACATATGTACTACGGCTGTCTGATTTTACTTAGGGCGATCTATGTCGCAGGCCTCGTAGGCTGTGACTAGAGAATAAATCGAAACATCTTGTCATTTCAAGAAAAAAACATATATTATAATCGCCTTAATTTTTCTAGAAAGATCCGGGACGTAGGCTGTATGCAAGAGAGGTCTGTTCCAAAATCTTGGATTTTGCCATGGTGATAATCTGAAAGATGATATAATACAAACTAAAAAAACACTAGATTAATTGTTTTGTTTAGATCTGTATAGTTCAGTAGCCTCATAGGTCATGACTGCGAACTGCTTCGTTGCTATTTTTCTTTCATCTCTCTGGAACTGTAGAAACTGTTGTAATTTAATTGTAGGGAAAAAATCGACATAAAAAATACACTGTACGATCTTTGAGGTAATTAATAAATGTGAATAGTCAAGCACATTATGCACACCATTGTACAAGCGGACAACATTAAAAATGTACATATAAAGTAGTCACAATTAGAAACAGTTTGTCAGTGGTTAGAAAAAAAAACTAAATTAACTATGAGATTTTTAATGCAGTATGAAGTTGCATGGTTAGGCAAAATGAACTCGAGAATGTAAATGTTGTCTCTTTCTATATGCTCCTAGGAATACACGGCGATTTATAGTTTAGATTACCAGTAAGGAACAAAGTTTAAAGAGAAAAATAAGACATGTAAATTATTGTTGGCACTATTGGAATATCTTGTGATGTTTATTACATTTTCAATAAGTTTCACAGGTAAGAACTGTTGAACCTTTAAAAATAATACATTGTCAGTATGACGACTTCAAAACAGATAACTATATACAAAAGCGTTCCAGGAATATTGTCGTTACTGTTATGACATGGACACTTTTGAGTTACAGTTATCATTTTAGAAGTGTTAAAAACTCTACGTGAATTTATTAATTGTAATTAAGTGGTAATCAGCAGTTTTTAAACTCAAACCTCTCAACACTAAACCATTTATCTTCCAAATGCAAGCTATAGTAACTGCAATTCGAAGTTCTGAAGATGAATGAAATAAATACATTAAAGTATTACTCGTATATAAATGTTATACTCTGTTTCATTTAAGATTGGATGAATTTGACAGCTATTTATGGGAAACATATTTTAATATTTTGTGATACGTTGCACAATGCAAGACATTTTTAGTTCTAAAATGAACGTGAGATGTCCATTTCAGCATTTGTACTGCACAGTTTGTCTTGTGTAGTGCCACAAATCACAAAATATTACAAATTATTGCCCAAAAGTTGCTGTCAAATCAATCCTAACTTATCCTATATGAAATTGAGTAACGTGTTTTATTTAAAAAAAAAAGACATTCAGAAAGAATTTATCTCGAATTAGTTTTGAATTTTCCTTTTCATGCTATTGTTCTTACATTACCATGGCATTAACGTGAAGTTACCACCAGAGTTGTTAGATATAAATTAAAATTCCCATGCCATACATGGACAGTTTTATTATTGTTTACAGTAAAACTGGATTATAAAGGCTGTTACTGAACACCGACAAACTCCGTCATGCAATTCCTTATGAAAAAACGAGTTGAAATTATATTTTAAAATTTTCGCATAATCTTAACATTAAGGGAGTAATGAGTTTTTGAATATCAAAATTTATAATATTATTTCCCCAAAATATAGGAAACCATATGACACACAAAAAAACATTATTTTGAGCATTGCTTAATGCTGTTGGGACCTTCGAACCAACAGAAAGTACAACGTCATACCTTCTCCTTTTGGAAATAATAGGGGTGGCTACCCTCTAATTACATACAACTTTTTTACCGTCAGGATTCTCGAACATTTTATGATGGTTTCTTGAGAAATGAGACCTGTACAAGAAAAAAGGTCCTCTTGTTGCAACTGTCTAGGACATGCAGTTTATGCTCAAAACACACTTGAATATTCGCGCAGACATACAGAGCCTAGAGCATAGGCAAACCTGTGAACATTCATGTGATGTGTGCAGCGTATAGACGACGGTGGACATTCACTCTAAAACAAGAAGTCTAATACTGTTAAAGTCGTAGATCAGTTTGTTGATAGTATTCTGCATACATATCATAGCAGTTGTGAACGAAAATGGTGGGACCCAGGCAGCTGAAACATGTGTAAATGATATTGTGATCGTCATGCTGATAATAAACCAAACACGAATAACTTCGTGAGGTAATACTGATATTCGTGCCTTGAACTGTTATCTCTAGTCCTAATTTCAGTTCAGGAAGGTTTAATTCTAGTTCACACTAACATTCCGCAAAAATTGTAATTTACTTTCCCAATTTTATTTACAGTTCAGCGCAAACCGAAATGTTATAATGTTCCTTTCTTACCTGTTCATCATTACTTCCTTGTTTAGTTCCAGTTCGACCTATTCTTTCTTGTTTTACAGTTCGATTAAATGTTCTATTCCGGTCTGGACTGGTATGTATTATGTTCTTTGTGAACTGGAATTAATTGCTTACTCGTTTAATTCCAGTCCGACTTATTTATCCAAGGTGAACAGTTCCAGTCCAGTTTTAAATTATAGCTCGAATGGAAATAAACCTGTTTGATTTCATTTCTAGTTCTTTTCGGACTGGAATCATTTAGGTTTTCTTCTGATCCGTGATTCATTTCTGGCTTATACCATTCCAGTTCGACTTATTTATCCGAGCTTTACAATTCACATATACATTTATTCCTGCCTGGACTGACATTATCGTGAGTTATTTGATTTACAGTTGAGCTACAAAACGAATAATTTAAGGTTTTAATATTTTAAGGTTCACTCGTGAACAGGACATTTTTACTTGCTCATTTCATTCCAATTAGACTAATTCATCTGAAGTGAACAAGTTCAAGCTCATGTTCAGTTTCTGCTACAACCCAGATATAATTGAATTTAATTTGATTGAATGATTAAAGGATATATTTTCATTTGCAGTTCTGCGAAGCGGAAATATTTTAGAGTAGTTTGTTTAACTGTATACGATTACGTAACCCTTTAATTATTGGTTGGCTTTATTCTTAAAAGAACGATAGTTTCATTTTCAGAGTGGAATTATTACCGAGAAAAAACGAAAACGTGTAATACGATTCGACTACATCTAAACGTTTTGTTATTTGTCTCTTTCTATTACACACAGTCGTTTTGGATTCGTGCGATGTAAGCAACAGCCATTTAAAATGTTTAACTCAATGCTTATGTTCCATTCATCTAGTACACTTGCGAGCGTAGACAAGTGAATACCAAGACGATCTTGTGAACTCTTGCTGTTCTTGCTGTGTCATTGACCTTGGCGGGTAACATGAACTAAAGCCCACTAATTCGTATTTGTATGCGCCTGTGACCACGTCGTTATAGTGATCAGATTACTCGCCTTCCAACACGGTGATCAAGGCTTAGTTCCCGGCAGAATGTTCCAGATTTGTCGCATGTAGGTAATGTAGCAGGACTTCCATTGACCGGCAGTTCTACTCGGAGCACTCCCGCTTTCCCCACACTGTGCATTCCGGCCCCTCTCCATTGTAGGGCCCCACTCTCATTCCATTCGTCCGTGTTATGTGGACGTCCACTAGCACCCAGCTTCAAAATCTGTCAAATATGGAGTATAATGCCCTATCTTCGGGTACCCTTCCCATACGCACGTATCTCAAGGGAAATTGAAAATAATACTTTACTTCATATACTTCTCCCGCAATAACCCTGATTTAACGAAATGTAGCTGTGGTAAGGGAAAATATGCGAAAAGTAGCTTAGCAAACACAAAATTATATTTATGAAACTCCTATTCCGGCTTCTCGGGGTAGCCTATATATCGTAGGTAACCATGTGTTCATTAATTTTAATAAAATTAAATATAATTCTGCCTTGACATATTTGCATAAAATATGCTGTCGGAAAGTTTAGTACTCTATTCATTTAGCCCTTCGAGTATATTTAAACACTGCAAGGTCACGGAATCTCGTTCCACTAAAATGTTACTACTATGCAGTGAGAAGAACGCTGCTTCATCTGCCCGGCTAACACTGAACGCACCATCTAACAGTCAACTGCGATCACAACGTCAGGCACAGCGAGTCTTTTAGACCTGCCTTCAGCTCTGCACTGATCGTTCCAGCATATGTACACCACCGCTCACAACAATATTATATATATCTCTTGCATGTATTTTGCACATGTGAAAGACGTCTCGTAGTTCAGGAAGTATGTATTTCCCCCATAAAAACAACGTGATCTGAGCACACGGGAAAGTATATACGAAAACTGATGTCTGTATATACGTATATACTTGAGGAATAATTTACTCTCATTTCATGATTTATTTATATGGAATCGTAATTCTCATCGCAATCTTTTACGTACAAATTCAAAAAAGCCCAAGTTACAACATGTTTCGTTGTTATTCATAGCCTACACAAAATTTAAGCAATAAAACGTGTTAGAATTACTGTACAACTAGATAAAACATAATTTTATGCTAAGCTAAGTGTTTAATATTGCGTACGCAGTAACCTATTACACAAAACTTACATAGTCTATTACACAAGAGTTGGCAATAATTTTTGTATGTCAGGTTAAGTTATGAAGTACCACACCTCTTAACAATAGGCTAGCGAGATGGAGTAGTGGCAAAACATTCGCCTCGCTTTTGGAATTTTCGATTCCTGGTCAGGTCATTCCGATTTTTGATTTCAGATTTTAATCAGTTCTTTCACGTATCACTATCAGTTCGAGGACGCGTAAAATATCCAACAAATACATATAAATGAATTATGTAAAGATGAAAACAATATATATACTCTAGGCCTCAAGACAAACAAAACGATGAGTATGGAAAATTGATAGCGCATAGTATTTCACGTATGGTTGATGACCAGTACTTTCCATCGTTAGCTGTTCAGACAGTCTGTTCACTATTGTTATGTGTTTCTTTCCCTTCAACATGATAAAAATAAAAAAATCGACGTCAAACCTGCTGGGGGAAATGTTCAAGTTTCAAACGCAGCAAGGTGACGCGGTTGGCATCTCTATGACTCTCGCCTTTCACCAATTTTATCTACGTTGCATTTCCGGAGGTGTTGAATCGGATTTTCGCAAGTGCAAATTTTACCGGTCGATGCCGTTGTTCATCCCTTTCTCCGGCCCTTCATTCCACCGTTGCTGAATGTTTACCTCGTTCACCCTCTTCTGTCCTACACGACATCGCTGGCAACAACCGACCAATCTTCACCGCAAATTTTCAAATGTAGCATGTATTGTTCTGCGTTATAAACACTCTGGAAGACTCCATCAACGCGTCACCGATTGTACTTCTATGGACACTATTAGTGTGACGTCACACGATGATGCTGGTTCCCAACAAACACTTTGGGCCTATGCTAAACAATGAAGTAATTTTTTGCCCTTGTTCGTAAAAATCAAGTATTAGATAAATTGAGCGAATTCTATCGTTTACAGAATTAATTTATATCAAAGAAGTTACGAACAAAGTCTAACAGATAATTTTGCACCATACTCGGAGTTATGTATGTTCAAATAAGTAGGGGGAGCATGTATGTTCTGACACAACAAGGAGCAAAACCGGTCTAACCTGCATATGGTTAACATGCCCGCCCCCTCCCCTTGGTGGAGCAAGGCCTTTGATTGGCCAAGATGTTGTCTAGGGGGACGTGTCCTGGGCTGTGATTGTTTGTAGGGGTCTTTTGGTACGAATAGTACCTAAGTACCATGAGGTCTGTGACTGGCTGAGAGCTTAAGCCCTGCCCTGTACGTGTGTATTGATTGTGTGTATGTAGGCGAGGGGTGCAGAGGAGGCAGTGTACAGAGGAGTTGGCAACCCTTTTGGTACAAGTTGTGTCTAAGCGCCATGTGGATATTGATTGTGTGTAGGCGAGGTGTGGGGAAGTCTACAAGATGCATAACATCTTGTAGACATCTTCAAGAAATCTTCAAGACGTTACCATTTTGGAGGAAATAGTGTCTAAGCACCATGTGGGTATTGATTGTGTGTGTGTAGGTGAGGGGGGAGGAATCTACAAGATGCATAGCATCTTGAAGACATCTTCAAGAAATCTTCAAGACGTTACCCTTTTGGAGGAAATAGTGTCTAAGCGCCATGTGGGTATTGATTGTGTGTGTGTGTAGGTGAGGGGTGGAGGAGTCTACAAGATGCATAGCATCTTGAAGACATCTTCAAGAAATCTTGAAGAAATCTTCAAGACATTATCCTTTTGGAGAAAATAGTGTCTAAGCACCATGTGGGTATTGTTTGTTATGAGCAAGGAGCTGTCTACAAGATGCATAACATATTGAAGACATCTTGAAGAAATCTTCAAGAAAAAATAAGGCTTATCACATACTTATCCCACAGTCCTAAGACATCCTCAAGATGCATAGCATCTCCTTGAGGCGTCTACAACTCCTAATGTAAGACATGTCTCAAGAAGCATAACATCTTGAAGACATCTTCAAGAAAAATAATGGCTTATCACATCTCCTTGAGTTGTCTACAACTCCCATAGTCCTCAGACATTCTCAAGATGCCTAGCATCTTGAAGACGCCTTCAAGACGTATAGCAGATCCTTGAGACATCTTCAAGACATCTTGAAGAAATCTTCAAAACATGTAACCCCATATATATAGCTGTGTGTAGAAGGGAGCGACCCCTCACCTATTAAAATTACATGTGCTGTTTTAATGGGTAAGGGGTCGCTCCCTTCTACACACAGCTGCACTGAGCCAACCATGAGAAAGGAGCCTGCGATGTGCGAATAATCAATAGAGTTATTTTTTTCTGGATGATGGAAACTACACTTTAAGCGAGCAGTCAGTTGCAAGGACCTCTTTGAAATAAAACACGTACAATTTCGTTAAGCATTTATTGCTGTAAAGATTGCAGCATAGTACAAAGTATTTTACACAAACACTTATTTACAATTTTCTCAATAGCAAGTTCGTTTTTAGATTGACGCATTCTCTTAACACGAGGTTTCCTCTCAGCTCGTAATGGCGTTGAAGATACACAAGGCAGCGTCATGCATGGTGAGTCGATGTACGTGGACATTGCACACTCAGGGCTGTGAAGTACGATGTTGGTAGGTTGCTCAGGATTCAAAGTCTTGTAATGTTCGTAGACTGCATCCACGGTGCATGGAAGAGGTGTTGAGTCCAACATGTAGTACACAGGACACTTGTTAATGTCCGGATAGGTGATAATATCGTGTCCGCATTCATCACCTAGAGGAAAGGTGGTTACCTTAATGTGAAATATTCCGTCACAAGACTCAGTAAAGTGACGTAATATGCCAGAAGACCAGTAAACGAATATTCAAATTTATTTATTTTTCGAATACTTGTTAGTTTTGTGTGTAGTTTTGACGCATCTCGTAATGTATAGCTGGGATGTTAGTGAAACGGCGTTCAGTTTGCTGGTATTGGATAGGCGTGCAAGTTAGTTTAAGTTGTATGAGCTGAACAAGAAAAAACATCGCTCTTTCGTGTTTTCTTACATAGATAGGTGTGGATTACCTTGGAGAGTGTTGGAAGATAGACATATTTATTCCAGAACCTCGACGAGGATTAGTAATTTATTAACTATTTTTCCGAGGTAGGATCAACAGTTACTGGAGTCATACTTCCTAACTACTGTTGTTAAAATATTTACTAAGAGTATATGTGTATATATAATCTCATAACTTTGTCATGCTCACGTTGAGAAACGATTTATGCAGATTCTCTGTTGCGCGAATTAGTTAACAAGACTATAGATAAAACATAACACTGGTTATCAAAATTTGCAATTTCACATTGTGTGTATGTGATTTTTATTAATTTATAGACGATGTGTTGTAATGTTTGATTGGAAGAGAATTTACTTGTTCAAGGTCTAGTAATAACCTGAATAATATCACCATATATCTAGGCATACTACGATACTAACATCTGTACTGTTTAATATGAGTTTTACACTACTATGTAAAATAACACACGTGAAAAAATACAGTGGTAAAGTTAGTCAGCTTAAACGTACTGATTGCAATGGGAATAAGACTTGCATAGGTTATGAAGTAATGAAAAAACATTAAAGAGTCTTTTTACGTGTGGTTAAACATTGGAGGAACGAGAGAGAGAGATAGAGAGAGAGAGAAAGAGAGAGAGAAAGAAAGAGAGAGAGATAAAGAAAGAGAGAGACGAGATTAAGTCAGTGTTACTATACGTAACATATGTGGTAGCATTCCTTCGAACATCTACTGTAAACACTATCTGTCGTAGTAATAGTGCGTGTGTAAAGTGTATTGCTAGAAATTAATGTCAAACTTTGTGCTTGTCTGTAGAACTGTTTAATTACAGTATTATTTTATTTAATATGGTAGTTACTTCGCGTGGTAGGCCAAGACTTTAAGGTTTCTGAAGTAGTGAAAAAGAGATGTGATATCCGAATTTTTTTTTTGTCTTCTCTAACCTGGTTACAAAAAAAAAACATAAGTATATTTCTCTGTCTACAAATCGGGACTGCGAGGTAATTGGTTACACATTTTTCACACCTAACATTTAAAAAAGCAGCGAGGCAGAATGAGAATGCAAATTTTGTTGTAGTTAGTAATTGTGTGTAGGTTATAACATGGTTTTAAACATTATTATACCGTACGATTCAGGAACAGGGAAATATATATATATATTTCGTTGCATGTTGGGTAGTGGATACGGTTTCGTAGTGGATAGATTGCTAGCTTCTTACCATGCTGAAGTATGTTTGGTAATTCTCAAATTTTGTATGTATGTATGTATGGAACACTTAATGTGTTATCTCAGTTCTATTCTGTCGATGTTATTCATTCGTGTCTCGAGAATTAATTTAGTGGAATTAAGGGGGAGAGAGAGAGAGTTGTCTGTGTGTTGCTCGAACTATGCTACAGTAGGTTAACACATTTCATTGTCTCGTGTTCGGGAGGACTTGTGTTCGATCCTCGACTCTGGCCGTCCCGGTTTCGGGTTTTCCAGGTGGTTTTTTAAGGAAGTATACCAAGTTGTCGCGATTGTTTGTTTTTACTGTCAGACTCCTACCCGCTTTTACACATGTTCCTGGGTTGTCCGGTGCGTTTTGAGGTCACATACAACGTTTAAATAAATAACACATACATAAAATTAATAAAATAAAAACAGTATGTACTTGCAAAAAAAATCACTCGTATAGAAACATAGGCGCTCAACATGAATTTAAACAAGCATTTCTCACAGCTATGACACCACATACACTGTTCACAATGTTATGGAACGAATTACATGAGCTTCACTCACAGTTCCAGCAATCCAATGGAAACCCTGCAAGCCTTTCGCACAGTGTTGATGGTAGATTAGGCCGGTGTGTTCAGAGTGGTTTCTGCTGTTTTTTTCGCATCTGAACCTTAAACGCGGAAAACAGAGACAGTCGGGCGGTGTCCTTAAGACAAGAATAATAGTAATAGTAATGGTGGTAGTTGTACTAACGAGTGTCTATGCTATGGATGTGTTATGCTAAATTATATCAGCGAGTACTTTCTTTAAGATGATGTCACAGGATATGTTTAATTTTCTCGCGAATTGAGATATTTCACTGTCAAACGTTGTTTGAGTATAGCTAGGTTCGATTCCCACTTAAAAAAATTCCTGATTTCGGTTTTCAATGGTTTTCCGAATTCGCTCCAAGCGAATGCAGGGTTGTTGAAAAAAGGTTCTAGTCGATTATTCTCCTGCATCCTTGCCTGGTTATGCGTTGTTGTCTCTAACTAGCTAAAAAAGTCATCTTACCTTGTTTCTCACCACTATTGCGTGCGACAGGAAGGTTCGGTAGTGTGGAAAATGTTAACAGGTAATATAGTTCTGACCATCTTCTTAAGGTGAACGTCTGGTTAGATGTCTAGAACTGCGGATGCTAAGAGCGACACATCACGCCTCACCCTAGACTTAAGTCAGTGAACTGTTGTTCTGTCTTCTCGCCAACTCGTCTCTAAAGGAGGTTCAATGGTGACAATATCATTGCATGGCGTAATATTACGTTAAAGGTGTATCCTACACTGCTATACCTTTCAAAAGATTTTACGTTATGCACGTATATAAATGTACAGGATCGCAAAATAAATAAATAAAACAAAGCAATTTAGGTTGTTAGAAAATATGTTTGCATTAGTAGTACACCTGAAAAAGTATACACGTGTGCAAAGTGCAGTGCATGTTAATCGTGCATAGATATTCCTCATGCTCGTTGAGTCGTTTTGGATTATTCTTGTTAAGGGTTGTTGAAGCTCTTCATGTTGTTCAGGGGTTTGGGGTTGCGGGTACCTTAATACAGTGTCGTTATTTTGCATAAAGTAACACTAATACTGCCTTGTGTGTGTATGTGTGTGTATGTGTGTGTGTAGCAATGGTGATGTAATATTTTTTTAATGGATAAATGATTTCCGGCTTTGTTTTAATTTGTCCAGTATTTATAGGTTATATTTAATAAAATTTGTAAGTAACGCTGTTTGAAGTTGCAGATTAATAACTGACGTAGTGGTTAGAGATCTCGCCTTCCTCAAATGCGAACCAGGTTCGTTTCCCGTCTGGGTTGAGGACGGACATTTCGCATGCAGGAGTTTCGATGTTGATCAACAGGTTTCCATTAATACATCTTAAAGTCTAGTGTATTTTTTCTGGCAAGCCATACGTTACTCCTACGCAATATATACAATTTGAGTAAAATTTGTTTTTAAAAAATTTTGTAAGTAACACTGTTTGAAGTTACAGGTTAATAACAGACAAAATTAGGGTATTGGTTAGAGATCATGCCTTCCTCAAAGGCGAACCAGGTTCGTTTCCCGTCTGGGTTGAGGATGGATGTTTCGCACGCAGGAGGTTGGATATTGAACGGCAGGTTTTCTCGGTTTACTCCTGGTCCCCTCGCTCATATATATTTTTTTGATGTTGCTTCATCATAGGATCTCACTTCATGTCACACAGCAGTGCTTTGCACACCTTTAGTCAGAAGTCTTGAGTTGTGGGCGTTCACCTATCGTACTATAATATTTATTTATTTACCAGTGACAGAATATAATCAAGAATGATTCTACCTAACATTGAAACTGAAGGTGTACTGTGCGCGTCAATGTGTTTTTTAATTAATTTGCAGTAAGTTTGTGGTATCTAAAAATAAAAAAAAATATGTTTAAAACGAGCATTATCCAGACATTTTTTTTACCAGGAGCATGAATGTAAGTCATACAATTCAGCAGAAGTTCTGAGTAATGAGGCTAAACAATATGATATTATTATTATTTTCTACTAAGTAGATGCATACTGAACAGTTTTCGAATAATTAAGTAACAGGTGAATCCCTGCATGGTGGTTGTTGGTCTGAGTAGGTGACCACCTTAAGTAGTGAAAATCGTATTTTATATACGATATCATAATTTTTTTTAACTTAAGAGTAACTTATACTGATGTGTGTGATCTTTTTTTTTAATATACCCAAATTAAATACTTGATACATTGTTTCGTAAGATATTTACTGCAATGCATTTCGAGTATTGGTGTTCACATGGTTTGGGTTTGGTGTGTGTGTGTGTGTGTGATGGATGTCTGGACAAACCATTCGCCTCCCACCAAGGCGATCCGGGTTCGATTCCTGGCGTGGTTGGTATCCGGATTTTTGCATTTGGGATACGTGTTGGACGATGTCGTCGGATTTGTGGGTTTTCTCGGGGATTTCCCGTTTTATCCACCCTTTATTGCGGTGCTACTCCCGAGTTACGGGCTACTCTGCTAGTGTCGTAACTTAGTAAGTTACGTGCGATAGTTTAACTTGTTTAAACGATATTTAATGCTCGGCGCTTTCACGTGAATCCCAGATTCATAAAAGAGCTGTAGATGTACACTAAAGGCGAGATTTGCCCAACTGGAATCCTCGCTGTGTATTACATTAGTAGTATGATTCGGGTTACTATTGTTTTTGTGTTCTACATTAAGTGATATAGTGATTTGACGTGTATGATGTACATAATCTCGCGGTGATGTGTCATGGTAGATGTTTTCATATAGTATGTACATAACTAGATATATTTTTTTAACGAACGTATACTTTAAATTCGCATGGTGATATTTTGTGGATACACTATATTTTACCTTTTTTCGTTACTTGTAACAATATATACTTCCAGGGTGCTATTTTCCACCTGCTAGAATAGTGGGGTTTTCTGTACAACAAGCTGTGGGTCGTCATCGCGCACTAGGATGCAGGTGTAGTGAACATGACGTATGATTTATCAAACAAATTGCGATGATGATGATTATGATGATGTAGAGTGTGTAAGAGAATCATGTACTCACCTCGGGAGATGGCAGCCAAATGAGTACAATGTCTGTTGAGCATCGACACACGGTGTTGGAGAAATCTAGGGGGGGTAGGGGGATAGAGACATTAAGGGGTAAGAAAGGAGGAGAGGTAGGGTTTTATACTAGCAAAGCTGTCGCCCCTCTTCATTCGAGTAATGATTGTGCTGGAAGAAGGTTGTGCTGTTGGAGCTGTTGTTAGAGGTAAGTGTTGGAGGGGGTAAGGCTGTTATACACATATGGGGTTATATGTGTTGCACACACTCTCTCTCTCTAGAGCCATCTTGTAGACATCTTCAATATGTCTCAAGGATCTGCTATACGTCTTGAATACGTCTTGCAGTCTTCTTAAGGAGATGGGGTAGTTTTCTCAGTGAGACACTATGCATCTTAGGGCTAGGGGCGAGATGGAATAAGCCTTATTTTTTCTTGTAGTGTCTTGAAGATTTCTTCAAGATGTCTTAAAGATGGTATGCATCTTGAGATATGTCTAACACACATGAGGAGTTGTAGATGCCTCAAGGAGATGAGACAAGTTTGTGCTAAACCTAGCACAATCGTTATTTTTTCTTGAACATGTCTTCAAGATGCTATGCATCTTGTAGACTTCTCTCTTGCTCATAACAATCAATAGCCACACAGCGTTTAGGCACAATTTCCTCCAAAAGGGTTACATCTTGAAGATTTCTTCAAGATGTCTTCAAGATGTTATGCATCTTGTAGACTCTGTCACCCGTCGCCTACACACAATCAATACCCACATGGTGCTTAGATACTATTTCCTCCAAAAGGGCCCATTCTTGTAACGTCTTTAAAATTTCTTGAAGATGTCTTCAAGATGCTATGCAACTTGTAGACTCTTCCACCCCTCGCCCACATGGCGCTTAGACACAACTTCCATCAAAAGGGTCGCCAACCCCTCTGTATACTGTCTCCTCTGCACCCCTCGCCTACACACAATCAATATTAGGGGGAGAAATTGAGGGGTAAGAATGGAGGAGAGTGTAGTGTTTTATACTAGTAAAGCTTATCACCCCTTTTCATTCGAGTAGTGACTGTGCTGGAAAGAGTATGAGTTGCTGCTGGGGATCTGCTGTTGGAGGTAAGTGTTGGAGGGGGTAAACCTGTTATACACCAATGGGGTTACATGTCTTGAAGATTTCTTCAAGATGTCTTAAGAAGATGGGGTAGATGACTCAAGGATTGATAAATCTTATTTTTTTCTTGAAGATGTTTTCAAGATGCTATGCATCTTGTCGACAGCTCCAGTCCTCCATCCCTCCTCTAAGTGATGGAGGGGGTAAACCTGTTATACACATATGGGGGTCATATGTTTTGCACACTCTCTCTAGCACCATCTTGTAGACATCTTCAAGATGTCTTGAAGATGTCTCAAGGATCTGCTATACGTCTTGAAGACGTCTTCAAGATGTTAGGCTTCTTGAGAATGTCTGAGGACTATGGGAGTTGTAGACAACTCAAGGAGATGTGATAAGCCATTATTTTTCTTGAAGATGTCTTCAAGATGTTATGCTTCTTGAGACATGTCTTACATTAGGAGTTGTAGACACCTCAAGGAGTTGCTATGCATCTTGAGGATGTCTTAGGGCTGTGGGATAAGTGTGTGATAAGCCTTATTTTTTCTTGAAGATTTCTTCAAGATGTCTTCAAGATGTTATGCATCTTGTAGACAGCTCCTTGCTCATAACAAACAATACCCACATGATGCTTAGACACTATTTCCTCCAAAAGGGTAACGTCTTGAAGATTTCTTCAAGATTTCTTGAAGATGTCTTCAAGATGCTATGCATCTTGTAGACTCCTCCACCCCTCACCTACACACACACAATCAATACCCACATGGCACTTAGACACTATTTCCTCCAAAAGGGTAATGTCTTGAAGATTTCTTGAAGATGTCTTAAAGATGCTATGCATCTTGCAGACTCCTTCACCCCTCACCTGCACATACAATCAATACCCACATGGCACTTAGATACTATTTCCTCCAAAAGGGTAATGTCTTGAAGATTTCTTGAAGATGTCTTCAAGACGTTATGCATCTTGTAGACTCCCCCACCCCTCGCCTACACACAATCAATATCCATGTGGCGCTTAGACACAACTTGTACCAAAAGGGTCGCCAACCCCTCTGTACACTGCCTCCTCTGCACCCCTCGCCTACATACACACAATCAATACACACACATTTTTTCTTGAAGATTTCTTCAAGATGTCTTGAAGATGTCTTCAAGATGCTATGCATCTTGTAGACAACTCCCTTGCTCATAACAAACAATACCCACATGACGCTTAGACACTATTTCCTCCAAAAGGGTCCATTCTTCAAGATGTCTTCAAGATGCTATGCATCTTGTAGACTCCCCGCCCCTCACCTACACATAATCAATACCCACATGGTGCTTAGACACAACTTGTACCAGAAGGGTCGCCAACCCCTCTGTACACTGCCTCTTCTGCACCCCCGCCTACATACACACAATCAATACACACATACAGGGCGGGGCTTAAGCTCTCAGCCAATCACAGACCTCATGGCACTTAGGTACTATTCGTACCAATAGACCCCTACAACCAATCACAGCCCAGGACACGCCCCCTAGACAACGTCTTGGCCAATCAGAAACCTTGCTCCACCAAGGGGAGGGGGCGGGAATGTTTAACATATGCACATTAGGCCGGTTTTGCTCCCTGTTGAAACAGAACATACATGCTACCCCTACTCAAATTGTAGCTAGTACAATATGAATAAATTGAGCATCTGATAACTATTCGAATCTACATTTATATTATTCGGGGTCATTTTTTAATTTATCAATAAATAATTTTAATTTGTTATTTGTATGCTGTGTTACAATTTCGTCCGAAAGATTTTTTTTTTTGCGCATTAGATGCCTTTCCCAGGCAGTTTGTGAAGAAATCCTAAAACGATAATAATATGGGAACTGATCCAAATCGTGGAAGGTCAATTTCTTATATTGGCTTGTGATTATTAACATATTTGTCATTACTAGTGAAGTTTTAAGTTACCCCACAAGGTGTGCAGAATACTAAGTACGAACACGTCAGCACTACATAAGTGCCGAAAGACAGTAATTAAAGGCTCAGAATGCTGAATGAGAAATAGGATATGAAAATGAGCAAGTTTACCATTTTTAAGGTAGGCCTAGTTTAATATGTTGCTTAACCTTTCCCCCAAAGGGTATTTTATAAATACGACTTAATTTTATTAAAATATGCCAGTAGGCAAGGCAATCAAGGTTGGAGAAATTGTGGGGTAGGGAACAAAAAATTTTGGGCAGGGTGCACTGGCAATTACAGGACAGAGGCAGTGAAAATTGTAGGGTAGGAGTACTATAAATGTGAGGCAGTGACATTAAAAATAATGTGGTAGAGGTACAGTAAACTGTAGGGTAGGGGAACAATAAATTGTAGGGGTAGGACTATTAAAAAAGTGAGGCAGGGACATTAAAAATAATCATGGAGCAGAAGTACAGAAAATTGAAGGTTAGGTATACAGAAAATTGTAGGGTAGCACAATTAAAAATGTGTAGCAGATACAAAATAAATAAATAAGTGCTCACAACTGTGTTGCTGCACAGTGGTGAGATCACACGTTCCCACCTCTAGAAAACCCTCTTCAAAACATCCCTGAACCTACCAACCCCCTTTACGCCACCAAGTCATTCTGCAAGACATTCCACTCCCTCCTTGACCGCACAAGCATTGACTGCCTACCCCGCTCCGTTCTCCTCCACACACTCTCAATCTTCTGGCTGTTGCTTCCTCTCCCTCTATACCTCCACCCTTAGTTAGGTGACAATGTAACCCTCTCCATCCTCTCTCTCCATTCACAATTCTTTACATCCTCATCAGTCTTTCAATTCTCCTTTTGTCCTTCAATATACCCAATCCCAATTCCTTCATCATTACAGATGGCATATAGTTACCTTCCTACTCTCCATCCTACCCCTATCTTCTCCACCTACCCTTCACCCATCTCGCCACCCTTCTCTGCACCTTTTCTATTTCCTGCACTTCGAATTCCACGTACGGGTCCCACACAGCAGCGGCATTCTCCAACATTGGCCATACCATTGTGCAGTATGCCTTTTCCCTCACCTCTTCGTATCTACCCTCTCCACCTGTTTTGTCCACCTAAGGTCACTTTACAGCACAACCCCTAGATACTTATATTGTGTGGCTTATTTTATCTCTTGTCCATCCCATCTGTTAATGACTCTGCTTATCACTCTCTTCCTAGTAAATCTGACTAACTTAGTCTTACAAACATTGATCTTCATCTTGTTTTCCACAGTCCAAAAACACATCCTGTCAGTGTCTGCCTGCAAGTTAACCTCACTGCCTACAACTGAGTATAAAAAACAGTCGTTTGCAAATAATCTTATTTTGCCTCTAATCCAAATAACCATACCATTCACCATAATGGTGAACAATGCTGGACCGAGCACGCTTCCCTGTGGCATCGCTGACGTCACCCCGCTGTCAGTTACACCCTTCCTTTCACCCTCTACCTTCGTCCTTGGAGGCAGTGCCCAATACATTTTCATTTAATTTTGTCTATTTGTCTCACTATTCCAGTTCTCCTTTGCTTCAAACACTGACAAGTACTGAGCCTGCAGCATATCAGCTTTCTCTGTCATTTGTCGTAGTTTGTCCATTCATACTTGTCAACGTTGGGATCCCTTCCTCAACCCCCTTACCTTAATCAGACATTAAAAATAATCATGAGGTAGAGGTACCGTACAGAAAAGTTTAGGGTATTGGCCTAAACACAGAATTATACAGTAGGGGTACAGGAAATGTAATGAAGAAATATTAAAAATTATGGGGCAGAGGTAAACAAAATTGTAGGGTAGGTGAACTGGTTATGTTAAGCAAGGATACTAAATATCATGGAGCAGATGTACATAAAATTGTTGGGTAGGGTACAGTTGGATAGATGTATAGAAACAAAATTGTTGGGTAGGTGAACTAAAAAATGCAGGTGCAGGATCATGGCAGCGGTACAGAAACTTTTAGGATAATCACAAATGTTGTACGATACATTAAAAAAAACGTGTGGCAGTGACATAAAAAATCATGGGACAGTGTTAGGTGCACTCAGAACTGTAGGGCAGGGGCATAAAAAATCATGGAACAGTGAAGGAGGAATTAGAAATTTTAGGGCAGAAGCACTATTTAAATATCACTACTTATAGAACAGATGCACTGAATATTGTAGGGCAGTCTCTGTAAATTGTAGGGCAGAGGGACTTGAAATTTTAGGGCAGAAGCACTAAATATTGGATGGCCAGGACACTAAAATTCATCGGACAGGGGCAATAAACAGAGTAGGCCAGAAATAGATTATATTAACCTTTTTTTAGCTCCCATTTGAGCCCAACTAACAAACTCACAAGACTGATACATTATATTAAATAAATTAATAAATAAGCCACCTCTAATGTTCGTCAGCAGCAGCATTTGTATATGCTTATATTTTAATAGCATCTGCCTCGCCTGATGTGCAAATATATGAGTTTGAACATTCCCACAAATATGCGCGAATACAGTTTTAATATTATTTATAGACTTTATGACGTCCTAAGTTGTAACAATCTCCGCCCCTTACAATATTATTTTCTAACGATGAATGCTATACAAGTCGCAGGACCCAGCACAAATGTGTTTTGCCGCTATGTGTATTAAATTATTTCGTCTCTGACCGACATCATATTACGTGAGAAGTCCTGCCGCACTCATGTTTGACATTATTTTGGTCTAAAAAAAAAAAAAAAAAAAAAAAAAAACAACTTGCTTAAGTATCGCTAATTCATACAAAGCAAACTTTAAACGTATTTTTGTACCGTGTTTAGCGGGAGGAAATATATTGATTTTGAGTAAAATCGTGGACGTCCGCTGTTGTAGTTATCTGTCGTCCCAGAAAACCAGGCGAGAACAATTGAACAAGAAAAAAATTTCCAAGATTAGCTTTAGTAACAAAATGTATCTACAATAAAATACATTTTCTTGTAAGTTTCAACAATTTTCATGTAAGTATGTTACGTATAAATGGACACCTGCGGTTAATAAAATGCTACATTTTATCATGTGTAAAATACACGGGAAAACGTTTCTTCAGCGAAGATGATCAGATAATTATGTACTGTACGAAATAAATTATGACGTAAAAACATTTTGCGCCTTATGCGCCGTGTTAAAACGTAAATTGTTTTCTCTCTCATTTCAATTGTAGTAGAACTTTTTATGCCTGTGGCTCAGTCTGTCGGTTCAATATAATTCTTCATTCGCTTTTAAAATAGGACAGCAATGTATTGCATTTTCTTTTTAAGGCACTAGGTCCTAGTTGATCCCAGTACTTGGTCAAAAACATTTTTAACACAAACTATTCTTGAGAGCATAAAAACGCTATGTAACTTTCATGTAAAATTTTTACAAATTACATACGAAATTTTTCTTTTTGATCTAGCAAAAAAAAAACGCAAGTCCTTAATAAACCAATTTAGTTTTTAATGAGCCAATAACGAAGCATTGTGTGAAATAAGATTCTAAATTAATCTTGCTGTACGTAGAGATAGATGGACAACGGACAAATTACAAGTTTATCTCGCAGTGTTATAGTTAACGAATTGTTATCCAATTTCGTCCAACAGAAATCAGGACAGCGCGAATTTTGGTGGTCCTACATGGATATGGTACTCGCCCTGCTTATGTTCACAAGAAAAATCCATGTAACTTTGTAGCGAATGTACCTAAGATGCACCTCTACAGGGTGAGTGTGAATTCGACCGACAAACTTGGTGGGGTGATTCCTTACGCAAAATAAGGTAGGGTTAACATTTGACAATTGTCCCGAAAGTGCATATGAAGGGTGTTAGGAGCACTTGAAAATGTGTTTTCAAAATAGATTATAATTAAAATATCGAACAACGCTGGATATGTAGCAACAACAATGTGGACATGTTTTGGGCTATAATAAGACGTCTGACCCCAACATGGTAGGATGGTACAAATCATCCCCCTTCGTGGACAAATGGCATATTTGAAATTTCGATCGCATGAAATTTGGTAGCAGTAACGTGAAAATCGTAATTTGACCATTGTTTATGAAAGAACATGTTCAAATCAACAAAAAAGGTCGCCTTAGTACAAGACCCTACGACCAACCATTTTCCCAGAAACAGCGATGTAAGTAACGGAGGGTGGAGTGGAGTGTCGTTACCTAACGCCTGTGCGGATATGTAACATGTCTTGCACCGCTACCACAGAGCCATACTGAGCATGAAATCGGTCAAACATGTCCGCCTCCTGGCAAGGTGATCCAGGTTCGATCCTCAATGGAGTCACCCTGGATATTCGCATATGGGAATTGTGGTGGACAATGTCACTGCTACTTCTTCCACACACCGAACGGCATGCTGTGGAGTCCAGTGCAGTGCCAATTGACGATTGGGATTGTACATGCGTGGGACTGAGCTGAATAATTGCCATTTCTCTGTAAGCTGTTGGAGGTAGCAGTAGTACTCGTGGGTGTTATGGAGCGTTATTCATGGCCAGAACTCGCAGACATGCATCTCGTGTATGGTGCTGTGGGAGCGAATGCACGAGCAGCACAACGCTTGTACAGAGAGCGATATCCGGACAAAAGGCAGCCTCATTACACTACGTTTATGTCATTGCACCGTCGGTTGCGGGAAAATGGCACCGTCGATGTGGGGAGACGGAATGCTGGACGTCAGCGCCATGTCAGGACTGTAATGTTAGAAGAAGGGCTACAAATTGTTGAAAACAATCCCACCATCAGTACACGCACTGTCGCGAACATGCTCAACGTCTGTCAGCGTACTGTTGTACAGATATTACACGAACAGATGCTGCGTCCATTTCAATTGCAGAGAGTGCACAGCATTGGGCCAGCCGACTATCCCAGACGAGTTCAGTTTGCAGTGTGGTTCCTTCACCACAGACAAGAAGTACGTGTGTTTGAAGCCAACATACTGTTTACTGACGAGCCTTTCTTCCAGCGGTATGGCATTTTAAATTCGCGCAACAGCCATCTCTGGTCAAATGTTAATCCGCACGGCACGTTTATCCGTTGTCACCAACACCGATTCGGTGTCAATGTGTGGGCCGGTATCATTGGTGATGTGTTAGTCGGCCCCTACCTACTTCCACCCCATCTGGACAGCCACAGATATCTCGTGTTCCTGCAGGAAACTCTTCCAGAGTTGTTAGAGGAGGTGTCATTGCAAGCTAGACAACAAATGTGGTTACAGCATGACGGTGCCCCGGCCCATCGTGCGCATATCGTCCGCACGTACCTTAACCACAGATTCCCTAACCGATGGATCGGCAACGGTGGACCCATTGCCTGGCCT
>PNEQ01121417.1:0-35682 GCA_003012365.1 Medauroidea extradentata | reverse complement strand
AAAAAAAAAAAAAAAAAAAAAAAAAAAAAAAAAAAAAAAAAAAAAAAAAAAAAAAAAAAAAAAAAAAAAAAAAAAAAAAAAAAAAAAAAAAAAAAAAAAAAAAAAAAAAAAAAAAAAAAAAAAAAAAAAAAAAAAAAAAAAAAGTGGGCGGAGTTTGAGTCCGACCGCCCGAATTACAGCGCCAAAAAGTGAAACATTCTCGGAAACTTGACGAACTACAACCAAACAACAAGGAGGTCAAGCAAAATACATTGTTAGATAGGCGAGTGTTCAGACCTGTTCTTCTACGACCGTGGCTCAGATAAGGTTAATCCTACTACAGGTTGGAAATAAGATGTGTTTTTATGGGAGAGTTTGACACAGGGACAATTCTGCTGCTAGTCACACTGCAATTGCTTAAGTACCTATTAATACACGAAAACGCAGTAAAATTATATTTAACTAGGCGTGGTAAACAGAGAAGTAATTAAATTAAATTTTAAGGTGAACTCAAACCAATTTTGGCTTTCAAATTATCAATTTCATGTAACTTAAACATCGTTAAAGCTCTGTGATTGGTAAGTTTGCACTCATTACCGATACCAGCGCTCGAGCGGCAGAATTTTTCCCTGTGAAATCTTTTAACTTTGATCTATCTAAACTGCAGTAGAATTAACCTCAGTTCAACTCAGCCGATTTAGTGTTTATGAAGAAAACATTTCATTCTGTTTTAGATATTTCATTTCACATTGAATCGGGGTTGAAATTTGTCAATAAACGCACAACATGACAATGGCTCAGTTGATATTGTCCGCATGTCCGCTTCGAGTCCCTGACGTATATGCATTTCTCGTCCTGAACGTCATGTACGGATGTCCTAACCTACGACATGCTATCCGCCTTGTATTATTGATCCCCTTACGGACGAAAAGCGCATACCCGCCAAGGGCTGTCGTGCGGACAGTTCTGACCCCACGTGGTGCGCCTACTGCTATGCAACCCGCCCTACACACCTGGTAGTACCGTATAATAAACTCCGGGCGTCATCAGCCCTATACAGCTGAGGCTCGTACATTGTTGCAACGTGTTAGGAGTAGGTTTTTTAAAATCAAATACTAGTAAATACGTATTCGATATGTTTATCTACGAAATTAAATTATACTTTAAACTATGCTCCCTATATTTCTGTTTTTTAGAAACATGGTTCCGGTACATCAGAAAATGGCTTCAGACCGCTGTCAAGATAAGTACACCAACTGGAAGTGTAAAACAGAAATATAGAAGCTCGCTCTGGACTTTACTGTGCTCTTTCCGTAAATAAAACCGTAGGTTCGCCGCTTTAAGGCCTTGTTACCGAGTTTTGCAGTGATTTAGAAAATATATATTTTTTTTATTGCTACCTAATACTCATATCAAAATTTTGCTCCACAGTTTTGACACTTATATGTTACAATTTGTAGCTGAATTTTTTTGTAGAAATGTACTGAACAGTTTTTTTTAGATTTCATCACCCAAAGTACCGCGTTTTTTGTCCTGAAAATAAGCAAAAATGAAGCAAAATATTTTTTTGCTGACGAATGGTACATTATTTTTAAAAACGCATCCACAATATTGGGCATCGTGTGGCTACACATTGACTCGAGTTTTTTCAAAGCCTTTGGTTAAAAATATTTGAGTTATTGTCACCAGACTATAAAAACTCAGGAACAAGCCCTTAAGTCCAATAGGAAAAGTGAAGGGCCAAAACACTGCTCGCTGTTTCCACGCAGTGCATAGAGGCGATACAGTTGTTCATGCACGAGCCAATATAGCTCTTGTTGACTGCCTGCTTCTGTAGCTGCAACACGACATCTAGCGTCTGCTGCAGACGACTCTTGTGAGTAGAGGCGATGATTTTTGGAGAAAAGAATTATGCCACATTTAGTTTCAATGCCTCACGCTCACATCTGCAGTTCTGGTACGTAGATATTGGCAGCGTGTATTATTGTAGAGGCGTGGCTCATTTGACCGAGCCAATGAGAGTAACGTCACTGCGACAACACTCGTCTGTGATTTGCGGGTAGATTCCAGATATGTCGACAGTTAAAAACAGCCAATCACCGGCCATGAAGCAGACCTGCAGATGTGCACGCGAGGCACTGGAACAATATGTCGCATAATTCTTTCCACCAGAAATCATTGCCTCTACTTATGAGAGACTATTCCGAACACCACTGTGGGGCAAGACGGTGTGCGTTCAATTTGTATGACGGTAAACTAGAACAAATTAAATCAACTTGTTTGAAGGCGAGCATAATTGGAGTAACGCTACATTGAAAGTAGACATTAAATCGCTTGCCTTCATTTAGGCTAGTATGAAATAAATATTTCATACTAAGCAAGAACATGCTGAACAGTGTCTACACAATTAATGAACAAGTATGATGATGTCGCTGGGCGGTGGGTTTTCTCGGGGATATCAAGTTCCCACCCCCCACCCTCCGCCCTTCCTATTCTGTCGTTTCTCCATCGTAGGTCCTCCACATACGGTATTTATTTTTTAACCCACTACATCCCGATTCATTTCACATTAAATACAGGATATCTACTAGGATCACAATTTGTTTTATTTACAGCCAAATTCAGCCATAGGCAGGTTTTTATTTGCCATGTTGGCATGTACTTATTGAAAATATGTGATTGAATAGAACAATTGCATACAATATAGTTCGGGACAAACATTTGTGCACGAAATAGTTTCAACGTCTTCACGCTTCAACTCTCAGCGTCTTGACGGTGTACCCGCACACCACAGGCACAGAATATTTAAAAATACAGAGGTGCAATAGCCGCTAGGACGGCGAACTCAGGCTCCTTCGCCAGCAAAATGGCTTCCCTGTCCAGTAACATGGCGGAAACGCTTACCGCCAATCTGCGTAAATTAAAGCAGCTGCCCTGCTAGCCAGCAGCCAGGCCAATAGGAAACCTGTAGTAACACACAGGAGCCAAACATACACGGGGCTAATATCAACAACCTCAGGCAGCCAATAAGCGGCCAAGTTCGCCCGTATCAAATATACCGTCACGTCATTTCACGTCTGTATTACTATCTAGTCTGTGTCACAGGCGTGTGTTGTGGCAATAACCTTGTTCTGATTGGCTCAGTTTAAAACAGACTTCTCTGCACAAATACACACTGCTAACAACCACGAAGCAAGGCTGCACGTGAGCACACAATACATCGAAACAAAGTGGTACATAAACGTTTCCACATAAACTACCAACCTCTAAACACATATATTGCATTTATGTGACCTAAATTGACAATTACTGAACAACAGAGTTTGTAAAACACACTAATAATATTCGTGATATTGACGTCCATTTATATCAAACACAGAATGTTTCCTGATCCGTGACAGAGTTGTGGAAATGGGAGTGCATGACTGTACATACTCCATTGCGTTGCAGATGTCTGTCAAAGACAAGTAAGAGAATAGGAAGACATAAGCAGACCCAGAGCATGCTTTAGTCAACAGGATACACACACAAAATAAAATTCCTTAATTAGAATCGGGTAAAATAAAACAAGGACACCCAAATAAGAAAAATAAGAACGAAATGAAACCAAACACCACCAAGGCAGGGTTTGAAGACTGCTTTGGCAATGAACCACAAAATATACAACACAACGATGAGATGAAACAAAACACAAGACTGTGTTTCTTGATTTATTTTTCCTTATAGCTCTATACTGGTTTGTGTGTCATAACTTGTTAAATGCTTCGTGCTTACCCGGGTATATATGATGTGAATGGCTATTATATTACAAGAACTAAACACTAGATATGGAGGGGGTGGATCCAGAGGGATGGGGGACAAACCTCTACCAATACTGCTCCAAATAAAAAATTGATTTTCAAATAAAATATTGATAAATCATTACACCATATATTTTCTAAACCTTTATAAAAGGCAACACAACATTAAAATTACAATAATGCTTACACAATTTTTTGTTGTAACAATATTTAAGAAGAAAATCTTACAAATTTATCTAAAAAATTTTATATTAGCACATAGGTAGTTAATTTATCTCTTAAAATGTTAGCATCCCTTAAAATGATTTATTGAGTTTTTATATTTTTGAAACTTCTCAAATAGCACCAGTTGGAACCCTCAAATTAAATTTTTCCCGGGGAGACGACCCTCGTATTTTTTTGGCTTGGGTGTGGGTATAATTATCTACTTGTTGCGGTACCGCCCTCCCAGGACCCAGAGCTAGGTACACCCCTGAGCTAAGAGTCAGTATAAGAGTGGCTAGTTATGTTAACCTCGTGCTAGCTGCGGCGAGAGATCACGTGACATCGTCAGCACTCTAGTGGCTTGTCTGCGAGCACGAGTTATTAATACAGTACGAGAGCTGATTAAGAGCGTCGCCTGTGTCCAGAAATAAGTCAGTAGCTGGCCGAGCTATGAGCTCCACTCCAGAGCCACTGACCTCATGTGTGTGTGTCTATCTATCTACCTTTATATACAGAAGAACAACTCTAATTCCCTGAATGGCGGGTGGGGGAGAATGTAGGCCTACTTAATAACTGCTGTTCTAATTTTCCTCTTTAAGGAAATACAGTGGTTACTGTCATGGATAATACAGTCTGGTTTTAATAAAATTACTTATAATTATAATAAATTAATAAAATAAAGAACACGTTAAAATGATTGGATGTAGACACGTAGATTGCTTACTAAGGGTTGCCCCTGCTTCAAGGATTCAGAAAAAAAAGGGGGGGCAGTGTACCCTTATTCCTCCTCGTTACTACGACCCTCTCTATATCATGTGGGTGTATCCCTCTCTACCTTTCTCTTTGGTTTTGTATGTGAATGCTTATTATCGAAATAAAATAATTTAAGAGGGAAAGTCAAAGCACAGAGCTGCTTCAGGATACTTCTGTAACTACACAAATGAATGGTTCTGTATTTAAAAAGTACGTGGGCATAGCCTAAGTGTGATTGTAAGCATGTTGACGAGTGTGGTGTACAGGTCGCTGTGACAACATGGCTCCTCACAAGGAAGGCTGTGACCTTGAGGAAGTACAGTAACTTGTCTGCATGCCATGTAACAGCTGCCGGGAAAGTTAACTGCCAGGTTTCATAGCAACATCGCGCCACTGTTGCGTCACACTACTACTACAGTCTCCTCTGCCTCTTAAGGACGTTCAAGTGTGGAAAAATCATAATTTTATATTTTTACAAACTAGGGTTAGATTCGTAGACACTATTTGAGGGTACATTTTCCTCTTACGAGAAAAAATTTAGCTCAACCAGTTTTTTCCATAATGTCAGTTCAAAGTAAAAATATGCAAATTTTGACTTAGAACTGACATTATGGAAAAACTGGCTGAGCTAAATTTTTTTCGTAAGAGGAAATTGTACTCCCAAGTAGTGTCTACAAAACTAACCTTATTTTATACAAATATAAAATTACGATTTTTCCACACTGGAACACCCTTAAGGGGCCTCCCTAGTGTGACTACGTTTGTGTGTGTAAGGCAGGAGCGGTAAGGTTGCCACTAACCGGCGTATGTTATGTATTATCGCCTCTCCGCAAAAGTCACTCTGCTGGCGTGCAGTGCTTTAGGCCTGCTATTATCTTCTTTCCTGTTGGACTCTAAGCGGTGACCACATTATTTGATTTGTGGACAGAATAGTTCAAAGTCTAACGCTTGTTCCTATAGTTGTGTTTTTTTTTTTTTTTTTTTTTTCAATCCGGTTCTTATATTACCAGATAAGGCAGTCTGCAAAAGCAATTATTGGCCATTTTAAGGGGCCGAATATGATGTTTTTAATAAACGTGCCAGATTTTTAAACCTATAGCGACTGTCTGAAGATATGCAGATATAATGCGCGTTAAAGAGTTTCATAAAAAAAGAATAGTCGTAACTCGCTGCAACTGATTTGAAGCGCAAGCTAGAGGCTCAGAAGCGACGGAGCTATAAGGGTGACCTTGCAGCGCACATCAAGTACCACATCGCCACAACGAGGCAAGCGCTAAATTATCGTGCTAGATTATCGCCCATACATTATTAGTGGACAGTCTGTAGCCAAGTCCGAAACAAACGCTCATTGTTAACTCAGTCAATTAAAGTCGTGTGTCTGATGACGCAAAGAGAGGCAGTTTGCCCTTAACACTCAGCGGCCAAAAAATTTTTAACGAAACTTACTAAAAAAAAATCATAAGGTGTATTCTCTCATATACAAACACATACTGCTTCGCCCTTAACGTCAGTATCGACACTAGCGCATTCTACCAGCCAACTATGTAAACACTGAAACAAAAATGGCGTCCCCATTTCAGGAACAAACATGGCTGCCCCGACTGCAGCGCCACCTGGCAGGCAGCGAAGAAAACAAAATACGACACCAGCGCAAACTGCCTGCTACAGATGGAAACATGACGTCACTAGCGCCACCTACCGGCAGTCGATGCAAACAATTATGGTGTCTGCGTAGCAGACGAGTGGGAAAAACAAGTGACAGTCGAGAAAAACAATAACGTAACTAGCAAACGTCATAAACAAACATGGCGGCTTTCTAACAGACGACGAGCGTGAAAAACAAGTGACAGTCGAAAAAACAACGTCGTCACTAACATACGTCGTAAACAAACATGGCGGCTGCCTAGCAGGCGACAAGCGGGAAAAAAAGTGTTAATCGAAAAATAAATTCAAAATACAAAAATAACATGGTGGACGTGACGTTAGTCAAGATGGCGGTCGATCTTCGAATCCTCAGCCATGTGCCAGCTAATACTACTTCAGTGCAAGTTTGTATCTTAGCTCCACATATATCTGGTTAGAATATCTTAAAGTACAGCAGTCTGAACATTTTTAGCAATACTGAATGGCTTAGATGCAGTATTTTTAATGAGTGTGGTGTCACACGGTGTCTTAAGGGGCCCGCCTCGTTGCCATAAAATCACACTGCAGCGTGTTTGAAGAAAACGTTTCACACGGAAACTAATACAAGTGTGCTCACGCCGTTTCTCTACGAAAAGAACACACACTTCAGACGACTGCCCTTTAGTACTTTCAAGACAACACACGTATTAGAAATCCCCTTTTAGGACACGTCAAAATGGGTTAAAACGTGGTTTTCAGGCTGCTATAGGGGAAAATATACTAACCGAATACATGTGAAACCACTTAAGGGCAGTGCATTGGACTTTAGTAAAGTGATTTCGTAAATAAAACAATAGGGTCACCACTTAAAGTCCCATAGGATTTTTTTGTTTTTTCGCGAAGATTGCACGCCTTAAGCGTAGAGGCGACGCACCGTTGTATGGCCCATACGACGTCGCCCTTAGCACCATACCTCACTCACACAAACACACGTGCCACGAGGCGGGCCCCTAAACAATGACAGTCAGACCTTGTTCGAAGAGTGATTTCGTTCCGCGCATGTGGACATTTCCCCGCACATTACAACGTATTTGAAGCACGTCGTAGACAGCTTGGTAAACAACTAAGCACTGAATTCTTCAATTATGATCTAAATTTTTTGAAAGTCAATGTAGAAAAAAAACTACAAAACCGCAATCCTTGACAATTATGTACGAAATTTTGGCGTCTGAGATTGTTCTAGATATACTGTACCTTATTCGAGAAAAACTTTTGCTCAGAAAGTTGACAAAAACTATTGGCTGGTATTTTTTTTTTTTTTTTTTTTTTTTTATTTTGCAAATTGACGTTGAGAATCATATAATTCTAAAGTGATTATTTCTGCGCTGGATTAAATACCACAAATGCTAAAAGCATTAATATAAAACTGTAAGCTTCTTGAAGCCAATTTGTGTAAATTAAATAATAGCAATCCTAGACAACAGTTTTAAACAACGTTTTAAACAAAATTGTTTCCAGTGTTACGAACTTCTGAGGCACAATCTCTGACGCCGGAACCTCGTGCATTTAACTGCGACGCAAGAGATCACGCGTAAGGAATTAGTAACTCTGGATAAATATTTACTCATGAATTGGCAAATACCATTATCTAGGATTGTCATTCAGTATTTTATCCATATAGGCTTCGAAAAAGGCGTAGAAGTCAACTTATGTATTCAACGTTTATTTATCTACTACGCACTCTTAAGAGGAGACCTCGGCTAGCGCATGGACGGCGTTGCAGAGTGTAACACGTGGATTCTTTTTTACACGAAACCGCTTAACTTAAACTATATATTACGTTTATCTACAAAAAGAACACACTTTAAACTATGCTTGTATGTTTTCAAAAATGCAGCACGCTTGTTAGAAACATGATTTTCAGGTTTCTCAAAATGGTTAAAAACGGGGGGTTTTTTTTTTACTACTGAAACTCCGAAAATATTACACGTCAGTTTGGCGCGCTGCGAATAGAGGCGATATGCTTCTCGTCAAGTGTGGGACACTGGCTCTTATCGCTACGCTGTTGCCACGCGTCAAAGGTGGAAATTCGACACCGACGAAGAGTCCTATCAGGCTGTTAGTTATTCGCTTTCGTTGGTTCAATTGACAATTTGCACGAATGTTTTGCACATTTTAACTCTCTCTATAATAATGTGTATAGCCAAATCTAATAATTGAGGTCCGGTAGTTTTCGCGAAAATATTTTCGCAGGACTTTGTTTCAGTGTCTTACGTGCGCACTTGCATCTCTGTTATGTGGCCAGTGATTGGATGCTGTATCACCCAGCGTGTGGAGGATAAACCCGCAAATCACAGACGTGATGTGTGGCAGTTATCCGTGTACTGATTGGCACAGTCTAATGAATAACAACTCTGCACAAAAACACTCTGTCAATAGCCGTGAAGTTCAGCTGCAGGTCTGCACGTGGGACAAAAATATTTTCGCGGAAACTACCGGGCCCTACTGATAATTAGAGGTACGTAAATTTCGCAGGTACATTCCAGGTCAGGTTGAACGCCAATTATGTATACTTCATTGTCATGTCTGTGACTTGCTGGTGGCTGTTATGAAACGCGTTTGACTACTGCAAGCCAGTAGTAAATAAGGAAATAATGCGAAGTGATATCACTTGCTACCTGCTTGTACGGTTATAAGCCAATAGATAATCGATTGTGGCCAGTGGGTGTATAGGACTGACAAGTCTAGGCTGCTGCCACATGAATCCGTGAATTTGACGTACCTGTAGTGATAATGCTTCTGTTGAAACACGATCACTAGAGACCTGAGAAATTCGCTTTTTCTTTTAGCTCATGCTAGAATTGCAGCAACTATACGTTAGTGCCACTCCCGCAGGGACACTTGCTGTCAGTCGCTTTGTTAATGGTAGAGAAGCAACTAAATGCAGGCCCGTATCACTGCGTCATCGAGCAGCCAGTGAGCAGATAATGTCTGCTTGAATACACACATGTTCTTGGAGTCTAGCCTACATGTCTGTGAACCCGTCATTTATTCCCGTCTCTACTGATCACGCCTCACACACGCGCGGCGGTAGTGATTAGTGTGCATGTAGCATGTATGAGTGAACATATGTAGTGGGAGGAGACAGTGATAACATCCATGTGATAACTACACCCGCCATCACGCCAGATACTGCAGTTGACTTCTGCATGAAGGCCCTTCAACATCCACTGACGATTAATTACTCCATAACAACTATTGTGTTGAAAAATTATCGTAATTCCTAACGAGTCTATAACTGTCATACAACGACCGTGGAATATTCCAGAGTTTGCTGCGCTGCAGTTAACTTTCAAAACTGTTGTATTTGTTTTTAACGAAAAGATAACATATGTCTGTGAGGGATCATCACATATTTTCAAAACATCACGCACATTTTAAATACGCAATAATAATAAAATATAACAGAAGGTTGGAAAAGCTGGTTTGAGCCATTTTGAGGAGCTCCGAAATGATTTTTCTAATCGACGTGATGCTTTGAACGACTCTTTTGTCATTGTTTGAAGTGTATTTTCTTTTCGTATATTGGCACATTGGACATATGTGGAACAGTCTTTAAAAAAAAAAAACGTATTTACGAACACGCTGCAACACATTTTAAGCGCGTAGTAGGCGAGACACTTAAGGTCCTTATCTAGGTAGGCTGCGTTGGTGTATGTGAGGCACGAAACCGATGGAGTGTTAAGAGTGACGTTGGTCGGCGTATGTAATGTATTATCGCCTCTACACACAACTGGCCCGCAGAGCTTTGCTATTATTCTTTTTCCTATGGGACTTTGTGCGTGGTAGATAAATAAGCGCTGAAAACATCAATTGATTTCTACGCCTTTTCCGAAGGATGAAATACTCAATGACAATCCTAGATAATGGGATTTGCCAACTTTATGAGTAAATATTTGTCCATAAATACTAATTTGTTACGCGTGATCTCTTGCGCCGCAGTTAAATGTACCTACAAGGTTCCGGCATCAGAAATTGAGCCTTACAAGTTCGTAACACTGGAAACAATTTTGTTTAAAATGTTGGCTAAAACTAATGTCTAGGATTGCTGTTGTTTACTTTTCGCAAATTGGCTTCAAGAAACCTACAGTTATAGATTAATGTTTTCAGCGTTGAATTATGTGCCACGCCCTCTTAAGCAGTAACCGTATTATTTTATTTGCTATACTTATGGTTCAAATTCCAGCGGTTATTACAATTATTGTGTTTTTTCGAATTTGGTAGGAAGTTTCCTATATACGGCAATTTAAAAATACTGTTTTTTTTTTGTTACCATTTTGAGTGTCTTGAAAATCATGTTGCCAATAAGCGATCCTAATTTTTAAACTGATAGAAACATTGTTTGAACTGTATTTTTTTCTTTTCATAGATGTACAAACGTAATGCGAGTTGATATGTTTCTTCCAAATACGATTACTGGTAACTCGCTGCAATGTGTTTCAAGCGCAGGCAGATAGAATCCTTAAGGCGGCCGCCTGCCCCACGCTTAAAATGCGTTGCAGTGTGTTCGTAAACAGGTTTTTTCTGCGAACATATTTCACGTGTGCCCATTGCATGAACGTACGAATAGTTAACAAACTTCAGACAAGGTCGGAACCTCATTGTTAAGACGCCATGCTCATTAAAAACTCTGTTTCTAAGCCCTCCAACATGGCTAAAAACTGCCTTTTCAGACTTCCGTACTTCAAAATGTACTAACCGGTTGTACGTGAAACTCAGATTGCGACCTGCACTGAACTTAGTTGCAGACTTTCCACCAATAACATTATATGGCCACCGCTTAATGTCCCATAGTAAAAACTGTTCGGCGGGAAGCTTGCACGCTAGTTCAGCGCTTGGCTCGTTGAGGCGACGCGGCATTTGATGCGCGCTTGTAGGTCGACCTTACTGCTCCGTCGCTTTCGAGCCTCTCACGCGGAGGTAGGCGGCACCCTTAACATTAGAAGGTAATATTGATTTGACGATAGCGGTCAATACACAGCTTCTACGAAGTATTACACAACAGAGCCGGCAAAGTTAACGTCTAGGAGTCTTCACTGTACGTTTCCGATAAACTGGAAACATAACGTAAACGTCCACGTGACCGTTTGTCGAGAAGCAATAAATGCGTTTGTTATTATCAAAAATGGACATTTTAAAGTATGGTTGCGTTTTCTGTATTGAGATTGCAATGGGAAATTAAATAGACGTATCTTACAAGCCCTCGGAAAAACTTACAAATTATGTGCCGTAATAAGTTTAGACGATAAATGACGTTGCTGTTTTCCTGCAAAATAATTTAAAATGCGATAGTATTTTAACAATCGAGGCACAGTTTCCATACATTCATGCAAAATGCGTTCACAACAAACGTGTAGTAATTTATAAGATAAGGTTTTTCAGGGTCTTTCTACCGTCTTTACTTTAACTAACAATTGGCTGGAGCTATGCAGAAGGAAACCAATCCCCAAATTCCTGGAGCGGAGATATTCAACGTCAAAGACTACTGTGTACATATAAACCTTGTAAATTCTGGTTTTCTGACCTCTTGTTTTTATTCTAATACTGTGATATAATACTTGATCTTTTTTCTAGGATATTCTTCTTACCTTCTTCTTCTACTAGGAATGATTATCTCAAAATAAATGACCTTGTGGATTGGTTCCATCCTGCATAACACCACCCAATTGTGACTACATGTAATTTTTGGACAAACTCCATAGCGATGCAGATGTTTGTAAAAAAAAATAACTAAAGAGAATGGGTGAACATAAATAAGCAGGGTATGCTTTAGTCAACAGCATACATACACAACATAAAATTACATAAATGGAATCGGGTCAAACAGAACAAATAATAAACAGGCAGTAACAAGGCAGGCAACACATATTTGAGGCTTACTTTGTAAAAGGGCAACCAGATTATATATTTGAACCACAACAATTTGACAATGAACTTTCTTATTTTTCTCAGCTGGTTGTCCTTGTTCTGTTTGAGTACATTCTATTTTGGAGTTGTGTGTTGTGTATGCATCCTGTTGACTAAAGCGTACGCTGCTTATTTATGTTTATCTACTCTCTTTAGTTTTGTTTGTCTGACACCTACATCGTAATAAGCATGTAAAAAACTACATCCATTACTGTGCTCAAATTGCACAACTCCGGTAAAGAGTATATATTCAATTGTGCATAGGCACTAAATTAAATAGTGGAAAAATATTTTCGCGACAAACTCACAACTCTAAAAATATTTACATTTCGCGAGATAAAAAATGTGTAAAAAACTTTGTTCTTTACTGAAAAGAAGAGTTTTCCACTGAGCAGTTGTGAACGAGGAAGATGCGACGTGTAGGTTGGTTGCTGTAGAGGGGAGTATGTCGCTGCTCCTGGCAGGAGGGGAGGGAGGGGAAGTAGTAGTGGCCGGGGTGAGAAGAGAGGGGAGGGATGGTGCTGGACCCAGCAGCAGGTCAGTAGCACCAACTGCTGAACTACGCCCGCCACAGATCAATACTGCCGATATAGCGTGTGGCCCGGGAGTAAGGCGACACGTGTATGTTCCACGTGGCCTGCTGCCCTACTTACCCCCACCCTACCCCCCTCATATACGCCCAACCTTGTTCAACACTACTGCTGCTAACTTCGACAGTTCCAAGGACACTTACTCTGTTGTGACTTTGTGCCAATCAGTGGCGAAACAAGCTTTCCAATTTAGAGGAGGCAGGTAATTTGCCCCCTTTTTTTTTCTTTCACTTTTTCAAGTAAGGCATTTGAAATTCCTTTACAAATTTTAATTTGATTTTACAAAATCTAGAAGCAAAGATTTATACAACAATATTTTACCAGCAGACCTACTTTACACAGACATTTTCTTAAAAATATATTTTTTAAAAATTTGGACGCCTATTCGCTATTGTTTTCGGCGCCCTTTCCAACATTTAGGGGGTGGGGCGATGTACACCCCCCTCCTCCCAGTTGTTACGTCACAGGCCTGCCAGTCAGGTCAACTTTGTGCCACCAACCTGAATTAATTTCAAATTAAGGTTAGGCAAGTTCGCGTCTCTTAACCTGTGAATAATGATGTTGTAGGCTACAAATTCAGCTGTGTTAAACCACAAAATAAAATATTTCGGTATTAAAAAAAAATATATTGAATTTTTTTAAATTTTTATTTAAATTTCAGAATTTTTATTTAAATAAAATAATATATATTATTCGTTTTTAAGAACGTGACATTGTAGCCTGCGATGTCTTTGTCGACTGTGAATTTTTGCAGTTTGGTATGTCTGTTGGTTTTAGTGTGGTCGTTAAAACGTAAACATGCAAAATATGACTTTAACAAGCCATTACGCGAAAACTATGACAGGTCAAAAAAAATTTCATAAGAGGCAAATTTAGTCACATTTTGTGTCTAAAACAAGGGAAAAAATATCTGGTACAAATAAAAAAAATGGCGATGAAAACTATTGTACTCGCGCCATTAATAGAGCCACTAACTTTCGGTAAAAATAACTTAGCAGTTTGTTTCATTCTCTTACGTGCATAGATATGCTGTATGGTTATTGGAAGCGTTATGCCTGTGTGGTTTACACAAATAAAATGTACGTTATTCGAGTATTAAATATATTTGCAAATTATATTCATGTTTACATTAGATTGACCAAACATAAAAATAATTCTTCTGTCTCTTGCAAACTAAACAAATCCTCCATGGATAACTATAATAATATGATGTGTTCATTTATAGTACTCTTGTGACTCCACACCTGTGTACAGCTGCGCCTTATTTGACAGCGCCAATGAGAACAAAGATACTGGGACACCACACACGTGTTCTATGTGACCGAGCCGCGAGTAGCACGTTGGACTCACACTCGGGAGGATCCGGGTTCCATCCCCGGCTCCGGCCATCTTGATTTCCGTTTCCCATGGTTTCTCGAAGTCTCTTCAGCCACGGTCGTAGAAGAACAGGTCTGGACACTCGCCTATCTAACAATGTATTTTGCTTGACCCCCTTGTTGTTTGGTTGTAGTTCGTCAAGTTGCCGAGAATGTTGTGTTTTATTGGCGCTGTTTTTCGGGCGGTCGGACTCAAATTCCGTCCACTTTTTTCCATTGTTGAATTAATAAAGTAAATAAATATTGATGGAGCCTTTTCTTAAATTTGTGAGCGAAGAAAGTATTTCATAAATTGTTTAAAAAAAATACGTTTTAATAAATTGTTTATCTTAGCGGAAAGGAAGTGAGCGGAGTTTAGTCCGACCGCCCTAACATCAGCGGCAATAAAACATAATATTCTCGGTAACTTGGTGAACTGCAGCCAAACAACAAGGGAGTCAAATATCCAGGCGAGTGTCCAGACCTGTTCTTCTACGGCCGTGCTCCTAGGCGAATACTGGGGTGGTAACAAAGACCATGCCCTACAGCTCTCCCAGCTGCTGTCAAGTTGTGTATCACCGTCTGTTATGACCTCGCTGTTGACAAGACGTTTAAGTCCACTTACCTTACCTTGTTTTTGCAAGCAGAACTCCAAGACGCCGAGAGTTAAAAACATCCGTTGTTGCGAAATTCTTTCCGCCATAACATCTGAGACTCTACTTATCAATAAATGACTATCGTACCAATTACCGATTACCAAGCCATTTTTATAAGAAAACGTTTGAGACAAATGCATCCTACACTGATACAAAATCGCCCCAAATTACTGAATTTCATGCATGTGCGAGGACGAGTTAGTATACATATTAGGGCGGTTCGGTGGCTACAAAACGTCGCGTTTTAATGTTTTACGCTTAGAGTCCACGATTTTTCGCGAAAATTATTCTGCAATAATGTGTATCAATGCCTTATGCGCACATATGCAGCCCTGCTTCAAGGTCTGTGATTGGCTGTTTTTAACTCTCAGCGTCTAGATTTCTACCTCGCAAATCACAGACGTGTGGTGTCGCAGTAACCTTGTTCCTGTTGGCACAGTCAAATGAGCCACGTCTGTGCAATAATACGTTCTGCCAATAACCATGAAGCATGTCTGCATATGTGCACATAAGGCATTGGAACAAACTGTTGCAGAATTCTTTCAGCGACAAATCGTGGTCTCTGTTAACTATGCTCATATAACTTCTATTGTTCCTCTACACGTGAGGAGTAAGGATTGTTCCTCCAAAATATCGACATGCAGTTTTGCAACATCCTGTATAATACGTGCGGTGAAAATTGTGGCAGCAATCAAGATAGCACGTAATGCTGATGGCAAGTAACTGCCAGCTGACGTTGCTTCCCACGATGTCCGGTCCAGCTGCAGTGGGCGGGTAGGCGTGCCGTAAGAGTGGCAACGGCGCGGCGACAATTACGGCACGCAGGGGGTAGTTACGGTACGCGGCAGCCAGCCACGTGGCGCGTATACAAGTAGGTCGACTCTCAAGGACTAGTTTCGCACTCGCTTGGCAAATGTAGGTCATCATGCCGATTGCGTCACCCCTCCCCCTCCTCGCCAAGCAATGTGCCGCTCTCGAGTCCCTGAGACACGTGGAATCTCGCCGATATGACAAAGGGGCGTGGCTTCATACGAGTGCCTGCGCTTCAAATACGTCGCAGAGAATTGCTATTCTTTTGTTTTGTTATAAAACTTCATTTGAGTGCGTGACACACAATTCCACAGCATCACTTTAAAATTTAGGTTGCTCGAAGCTAATTTGCATGAAAACAAAGACAAGAATTCGTAGATAATAGTTTTGCCAACTTTCGGAGCAAAAAGTTTTTTTTTTTTTCCTCGAGTAACGTATTCCTGAACAACAATGTCTGACGCCGAAATCTTGTACAGTAACAGATTGCGTTTAAGAAATGCGTCATTTTGGATACGAGTGTGTTCATAAAGTTGGTAAATATTACAATGGATTGTTATCCTACAGTTTTTCCTTGTTTACTTTAAATAAAAGAGTAGTTTGCAACCGGAGTTTGTAGTGTTAGTTTATCTACCTCACATTCTTAAGGGAGCCGCCTATCACACGTTTCAAATGTGTTACAGAATGTTCGCAAATACCTTCTATTTCCGAACCTATTCCCCGTGTGGCCATTGTGCCAGGGTACGGTAAGAAAACAAATTTCAGACAAGGTCGGAACCTCATTGTAAAGACGCCACGCTCATTAAAAACACTGTTTATAAGTCCTCCAACATAGATGTAACGGTCTTTTCAGGCTGCTAAACCCAGATTTAAACGTGAGTGAGAGAGAGAGAGAGAGAGAGAGAGAGAGAGATTTTGGTCAGCGCTCTTTAGTTTTGCAGTGGTTTCGAACATATTTTTTTTAACGCAAATTAATACATATATCAAAAATTCATTCTAACAGTTTTAACACTTATATATCATCGTTTGCACCTGAATTTTTCTGTTGCAATACACCAAACGGATTTTTAGATTTTTGCCCTTGAAACATCACATATATTGTTGTCAAAATAAGCCAAAATGAATCAAAATAATTTTTTTACTAGCAAACAGTACATTATTTAAAAAAAACGCTCTGGCAATATTGTGTATCGTATGACTGTACACAGTCTCAAATTTTTTCAAAGCACTTGGTTAAAATATATTCGAGTTATTTGCAATTGTTTGAAATAAATGAAATATCATGGCCTTAAGGGGCCCGCCTCGTGGCACATGTGTTTGATTGAGTGAGTGAGGTATGGTGCTAAGGGCGACGTCGTATGGGCCATACAACGGTGCGTCGCCTCTACGCTTAAGGCGTGCAGTCTTAGCGAAAAAACAAATTTCCTATGGGACTTTAAGTGGTGACCCTATTGTTTTATTTACGAAATCACTTAACTAAAGTCCAATGCACTACCCTTAAGTGGTTTCACATGTATTCGGATAGTATATTTTCCGCTATAGCAGCCTGAAAATCCCGTTTGGACCCATTTTGACGTGCCCTAAAAGGGGATTTCTAATACGTGTGTTGCCTTGAAAGTACTTAAGGGCAGTCGTCTGAAGTGAGTGTTCTTTTCGTAGAGAAACGGCGTGAACACACGTGTATTAGTTTCGGTGTAAAACTTTTTCTTCAAACACGCTGCAGTGTGATTTTATGGCAACGAGGCGGGCCCCTTAACATCGAGGTCTTCAGCGCTGGTGAGGGGTGACATGAGGTGAGTATGGAGCAGCACCGGAATGAAAAGACGGGGGTAACGGGAGATCCCTGAGAAAACTCGCCGACCATATTCGAAAATCCGGGGACCGACCCGGCCGGGAATCGAACCCGGATCGCCTTGGTGGGTGACGAATGGTCTGAGCACTCGGCCACCGCGGCCCCTAGATCGAAACGTGCACTGAACCCGTAGTAAACATCGATGGATACGGTAATCTTGCACGCTAGTTCAGCGCTAGGCTCGTTGAGGCGATGTGGAATACGATGTGCTCTTCAATGTCGGCCTTATAGCTCCGGCACTTCTGAGTCTCTAACACGCATAGACGGCAAGTGCGATAAAGTCATAATTTTGTGTTTGTATGGAATCATGTTAGTTTTGTACACGATACTTGTGAGTGCAGTTTCCTCTTACAAAACAATTCTAGCTCTTATAGTTTTCTCATAACGTTGCGTCAAAGTCACAATGTGCATGTTACGCTGCCATGCAAGTAGTAAACGCCAATTGACTCACTTAAACGAAATAACTCGCAGTGAAAACACATGACATGGGCTACGTAACAAAGTATTTAAAAAACTTTCACTTAACCAATTTCGTATTTTAAAAATTTGGTGAATTTTCAACTTTTGTCTTGTACTTTTGTGGTTATTTTAAGAAATTCAAAATGTCACGTGTGGGCTTCCAAATACTTTGTTGCGTAGCTCATGGGATGTTAGTTAACCGTGAATTATTTCATTTAAGTAAGTCTATTGGTTTTATTATTTGTATGGCAGCAGAACATGCAAATTGTGATTTTGACGCACCGTTATGAGAAAACTATGAGAGCTAAAATTGTTTTGTAAGAAGAAACTGCACTCACAAGTATCGTCTACAAAACTAACACTACTTCATAAAAATATAAAATTATGATTTAATCTCACTTGAACACCCTTAAGTGTATGGACAGGTAATATGTCGAGCGAACGACTGGAATATTCAATCGTCGAAAAGTCGATGGCATTTTATACTGAGTATATACTTCACTAGCTGACGTCTATTTATTTACATAACACTACATGGTAGCATGCTATGCTTTCGAATTTTTTAAAAAGAAATATAAGGGTTTGAAACCTCTATATCCAAAAAAATTGAGAATTTAAGTGTTCATAATTTTTAATATGATAATACCCAGGTCTATATAGTAACCGATTTCCAAAATAACTCTCATTTTAATTTTTTAAAAAATTTAATATCCTAAAACATCTGCGCGAGAAGTGTTCCTACTGTCAGTATATTTTAAGCTTTTTTCATGATATTTTAGCAAGAACTTGTGCGACAAAAGCGTAGAGAAAGAAGTAAAATAACATTAAAAATAAAAATAATCAGGATACGTGTTATCTAGTGGTAAGTCAAGTTAGCAGATATATTTTTATCGTTCCACCAGACCTAGAATATATCACCTTCACTGCCACGTCTATGGTAAGTTCGTAAACCATCCGAGTTAACAAAAAACGAGTTATTCCAACATGGCTTCAGGTGTAATTTATAACCAGAGCGTGTTAGAACACACACTGCTGACGTAGTGTAAGAAGAGCAGACGGAAGGAACATGAGCGTGTAGTGGTAGGGGAAGGGAGGGGAGGGGAGGTTGTACCGTATAGTCAGCAGCCGCGAGGATCACGGAAGTCGTACACACACAGCTAGTAACTTCCGCTAACATGGCCGCCGCGAGAAGCTACGTATCGTCACGTAGTAGCTATCGTCACACATTTTATCCCACAAATCGCGGTCTACAGCAATTTTCATCACCATGCTTTTAATTTTTATTTATTACACGTAGTTTTTTTCCTTTAATTTAAACACAAATTGTGACTAAATTTTCCTCTTAAGAATTTTTTTATCTCATAGTTTTTTCGTAATGGCATGTTAAAGTCAAAATTTGCATGTTTCTGCTTTAAGGACTACACTAAAACCAACTGACACATCTAAATGAAAATTTTCATAATGGATAAAGACAGACGTCGCAGTCTACAATGTCACGGACATAAAAACAAAGAATAAAAACGTTTTGTATTTAAATAAAAATGCTGAAATTTAAAATTTAAATTTTAAAAATTTAATTTTTTAAAACATTTTCTAAATTTTATTTTGTGGTTTAACACAGCCGAACTTGTAGCCTACAACTTCTTTATTAACTGTAATTTTTATTTTATTTTATTCTTTTTCGGTTTGGTAAGCGAGTTGGTTTTAGTGTCGTTCTCATGTAAGCATGCAAACTTTGGATTTAACAAGCCATTACGCAAAATCTATGCGAGATAAAAGAGCAAAATTTATAGTCACATTTTGTGTCTAAAATAACAAAAAATATATATATCTTATACAAATTTAAAAATTAAAACATGGCGATGAAAATTGCAGTACACCGCGCCCTTAATGTACGAAATTCTTAGTTTCGTATTTGTACGAAATTATGCTATGTTTCTAGATGTTCCATGTGGGTACACATTCCTTTTATTGGAATTATTAGCTTGCACGGTACACACACAACGACATGTCAAAAGTAAAAATTTGCAAGGAATAGAAGCATACACCCAACATAATCCAACGAAATTAATCTACACTGAAATTATTTGTCACAGACTAATAAAAACTATAAAAACTCAAAAGTACATATTTTAGTATTTCAAAATATTCTACTAAAAATTACGAATTTTATATTGGAAATTATTAACATCTTTGGTACATAAAAAAATTTTAAAGTCAATCGCAATTTATGTCTTTAGCTAATAGAGGCATTCCTCCTGACTACAATGACACCAAGTATATATTATCTATGCGAGGTGTCGACTTGATGTGTATGTCGGAGGTAATAATTGCACATCTCCTTGTACGACGCGACGAGCTGCCATGCCGAGGTGTAGATTGCTCTATAAGAGCTGATAGTAGCGTGACCCTGCTCTTCCAACGCCCCTGGGCGACTGAATAAAATAATGAGAGCGGCTAGTTACATATCCACGCGATGCGCTATATAGTACGTCTGGAATGTTAGTGGGACATGTATTTGTTACATTAAAGTATTTAAAGTGATCTTGCTCACACTGACAAGTTTTACAGTGAAAAATATAATCACATAAAAAGTAGTAACGGTTTCGCAACATTCTAAACGAAATTTTTTTTACAGCAAAGCTCAAAACAAACATTTGTTGTGACAAATAAATTGTTTTTAGTGTGCAATGTGAAGATCCGATGAAGACTTAAAATGACCACTTAAAATCGATGTCTTTAGCGCTGATGACATGAGGTGAGAATGGAGCAGCGCTGGAATTGAGAGAAGCGAGAGATGAATGAGAAAACCCGCCTACCAGCGATATACCCTACCGGGAATGGAACTGTGATCGTCCTGGTGGGAGGCTAGTGCTCTATCCACTAGACCTACCTTGGCCCCATGGATACTTGAAGAGCCTGTAGTAAAATACAACCTTGTATATGTTGTAACATGTCAATGTAGACCATTACGTAGTAACCTAGCTTCCTACAAGCTCGGTCGTTATTCAATGCGAGGAGACATGGCGATCATTTCATAAGTTATTAATGATAGAGTTACTGTTACAAAGAATATATTTGCAAACAGAAGTAGAGACAGGAAAATTACGCGTGTTCAGTGAACTCACGCTATAGCTATGTGTCCTTGTAATTGGTCAACTCTCTGCTGTTTGTTTATTGGCACTGACAGCTCCTTCGGCAAGACTTCACTTCTGAACATGTCGCACGTGACTGGTAAAGAACAGGAAGTTCCGTGGATTCACTTGCGGAGAAGTTAGACTTGATAACTCCCAGTAGGAACGCGTAGGAAGCTAAGAAGTCAGTATGGAAACACTCTAACATAGTAAAGTAAGCATGTTGCTAGCACTATGTACTGTACTTCTGTTGAACTGATTATCATTTGAGACAATGATATATCGCGAAAATGTGTTGTGCCAACATACCAGTGAAAACGCTGTATAGTTTATTGCAACATGTACGGTTCGATGATATAATTACTTCCGACACAACGTAGCTAATTAATAAAAATCCCCTTGTTGTAACATTTTATACATGTTATTGGTCCGAAGAGAGATACGTTGTTTCAGAAGTATATCACCCAAACTCGTTGCAAGAAACTACAGTATTTTCAAGGGTATGTCGGCACAATGATGATGGTATATCGCGAAAATGATTTGTGCCTATATACATACACTGTAAAAAAGTGAGAAATTTTACTCATAATATGTATGGTAATATTCCCCAACCTTGAGAGGAAAGTCTGATTTCCGAACATGTGTGGAAGTTTCCACAAGGTAGTGTATCCGCCACACAAACCACTCTGAAGTTTCGCTCGCGCGTTATGTCAAATTGTCCAAGAGGGCTGCGCAAATACGTAATGAAAAATTACATTACCAGTTGAGTAACTTTCCTTGACACGCATTGAGTAATTTTCCCTCACTTGTAGAGGTAATTAGCTCCCATTACATGTAGAGGAAATTTACCTAATTTTTTTACAGTGTAGCCTTGAAAACACTGTGGTTCCTTGCAACATATGTTTGGATGTTATACGTATGACATAACGTAAAAGGCATCAAATAAAACAATAGCGGGATTCTTATTGGCGCAGTCAAATAGGACAACAGCTCCAAGTACAAGCTAAAGCCAGTAATGTTCTGATAAGCTGAACGTGTGTTGAAACCCAGTAAACAGTCAAGTTTTCCCGCGATAAACAATCATCTTTAATAACGCGAAATTTACACTTCTCTGCTATTTAAGTAGGGAAAGGCACATTTTGCGAGTGCAATGACCTCCATGCTGGAATCCACTGCTCTGTGTATATTCTAGCCCCGACCATTTGTCCGCATTATCTGCTACTCACTGGGACAACAGACGATGGACGAATAGACCGGACTTGAGTAAACATAGGACAATAGATTCTAATACGTAGCTCATTATACTAGTGAAATATTCCCTTCCCTACTCACAAGGGGTTAAAACGTACCAAGACACAGACGACTAAGTATGGGGAGGAATTTGTTGATCGTTTTTTCGAAAGTTCCCTTTCTATAATTTCTTTAACGACCGTTTTCCAGCGCGCTCGTTTCGCAAGGGCCGCCGCGTGACGTGACGAGGACTGCGCGAGAATAGCTACTTAGCTCGTAACGGTTCTCAATTTGAATTGTAAATGACACTGGAATGTGTCGCCATCTTGCTGCCGCCAGTGCGTGTATAGCTATTATGATAATGTGAGCTATCTACGTGATCAATACGTGGCTAACTGGTCCAACTGTACGCAACCTATGATTCACTCTCTTACGTCACGTTGCTGTCCAATAAAGTCAAAATATTAAATGAAGGATTTTTAAAAGTGTATTTTGTTTGACCTGCTACAGCCATCTGGGCTCCGTGTCGCAATTCTTGAGAGCGTACGTCACTAACCATGGCGAATTTGTCTCCATTCCTTCCTGATTCAAAAGTTAGTGAGGTGTATTTGAAAATATTACAATAGGGACCTAGCAAATTTCCTTATCTTTAATCATCCACACTGTATTCGAAGCAGTAAAGCGTAAGTATGGAATAATTAAGCTATTTTGAAATGTAATGATTATATCTCACTGTGTAATAAAGTTTTAATTCATTGTAAAGTATATAGCATGAAGGAAGAAGCAACACGTATGGAAGTTTGATGCCATAATGTTTGGATAAATATTTAAAAAATAATTACTATAAAAAATAGTTTCATTGGACATTTGTGTAAGTCCGTAATGAGCTATATATCAATTGAAAAATTTTTGTTAGTAATAATTAACGAAATGTAAACATAAAACCTATATGACATATTTATCTTCCGACTACAGTAGTTATCTTACTTACCAACTTAGTGTAATATCACTCACCTGATCGTAAAATGTAATGTTTGAAGAAACAGACACTGCCGGTAATTCGTCACACCCTTCATTTATATAAAAAGTTGATAAACTTTAACAAAATTTGTGACACCATCAATTTAACTGCCAGACAAAAATAAATGTTTTAAACTTTTGTTCTCTACTGTAGTATGAGGAAGGAGGCTTTGGGTCCACTGTTTATAAAGTTAAGATAATTAACAGGTTGATATTTGCGTGATAATTTAAATAATTGCAATTCTTCGCTGCCCATTAATGAGAGTCTTAGAAGAATGGTGACGTAAGTGCTACACTGAAAAAAAAAAAAATTGTTGTAGGTACAATTCAGTAGGGAGAACAGTACCGTTTGGTCGTTGTTCCTACAGCAACATGTTCTGTAGAAGTGACAATATGGTGCCCCATAAGTCCGGTCTCATAGGGGAAATATAAATGGGTTAAATATGGAACGTGTATAGTGTATACGTAGTGACGCAGAGTGTTGAAGTGTGAAGACGACAGTGTGTTCACATCCAAGTGCCATTACGACAGGAAATAATTTATTTATGGCCACAATACGGAATGCGACTTGTCCTATGAGACCGGTCTTGTGGGACATCCTGTAAAAGAAAGATGCTCTTTACTCCTTCTAAAAAAAAAAGGGGGCCTATTGATTGTCACAGGAACCATCCATACTCACAACCTTACGGGGCTGTTCTTATTTTAACACAAGTATGGTACTTACAGCGATGCTGTTCATGCAGTGTATTTTGAACCCCCGACGCAAACAGAAGTGTGTTATAAGTTTGACGTCTCTGTCTGTGTGTGGCATCGTAGCTCCTAAACAACGAGTGGACCAATTTTGATTTCGTTTTTGTTTGAAAGCTGACTTGATCGAGTGTGTTCTTAGCTATGATTCCAGGAAACATTCTCAGCCGTTTAAAGATCAGCGGCTCTTTACTAGTGTTTTTTTTTTTTTTTTTGTTAATATGAGCCATTCTACTGGTCTGATCGATTTGAAATTTAGCGCCCGTTTGTTTTTAGTACTTGAATTTTATTTCGAAAATTGAGTAAAAAAGAAGTCTAATAATTGTAAGGGAACTATATTTTTAAACATGTTTAATATAAATGATAATAATTGAGACTTAATTTAAAAATTTCATACGTAAAAGCAATGAATCGTTTTTGTGAAAATTACTTTACATGACTTACGCCACTCTCCCTCGTTGGTAACAACTGTATTACTGCTGCAGCTAGAAAATTTCACCTTGGCGCGTACTGTTATGTCTTCCTTGTCACAACTAAATGTTCGTTTAAACATGAGCCACTACGAAGTTATTTTGTCCCAAAAAATATAGTTTAAAAGTTTTAGTAACGGTAACAGTAATTGTGTTGTTGCTAAGATAATTAATTTGAGTTCTTAGTGGTGAAGAAAGTTTTAACGTTTTTTTTACACAGGCTGTATGTTGAAAAATTATTATATTTACTACAAAGAAACTTAAATTATTTACAAAGAAAACTTTTTAAAGACAAAATGTGATGCAAAACTTAAGTTTTCCCACATTTTCTTTGTTGTAAGGCAAGAGACATTTCTGCAAGCTAAATGCTTTCGCAGCTAAGTTACTTTGCAGTGGATCACATTTAAACAAAATTTTGTTGGGGCAAGAAATGTGTTTTTGCTGTGTATTTACGAGTGCATGTAAGTGTTGCAATCGCCGAGTATGTATATGTGTACTGTACTTGTTTGCATGGAGATTGCTATTATGCTCTATCCATTCTAAAGTTGCAGCTAATTCATTCACGCGTGAATGACAAAAAATTTTTGCACAGCGTAAATTTCATTTGAAATATTGAAAATTACAGGGTAACTACGTTAGGGCACAATCACAATGTGAGGAATCAAGATATAATTAAATTTTGTTGATTTATTTAGCTAGCCATTTGTATTTCTGCTGCAGAGTGGACAGAGTATAGTGGTCAGTGAACCAAGTTATGGAATGTCTGACACAAGCAGTGTTCAACCACTCAACAACTACAACCACGTTGCTCGCAGCATATACAGGCTGCTTCATCTACGACTGACGACTGAGTACAGTTATGCAACCTATGAACGTTGAAAGACCTGCGGAGTAACCTAGACAATTGTACCACACCACACTAGCCTCTAGATACGGACGTCATTGAACATTGTACATTGCCTGAAGTGTTATTACACAATCACGCGATGACACCACTTAGATAAAATCGTTATTTGGAGTGGACACAATTCAACGATAAGTCATCATTATTTGAAAGTGACATATTTTTATAGGCTAGTAAAGTATAGACACTGATTTGGATGAAAAGGATTTTTCCCCAACCTACTAACTAAAAAAATTTATAAGTAAAAAAAATTCGAAATATGTCACTATAAGTTTAAAATTCAAAACGCTTATTAAAACCCTCAAAATTGCAAAAACTATTTTTTCAATTGCCATGTGAGGAAAATATGAACCAGATTAGAACTACAAGGATAATATATGAGCTGGACTTGAAACCATATTTCCCACCTATAACATATGTGATCAGTCACATCTGAAAGTAACATAAGCAGGGACCCTGTATGTTCGCGAAAATAATTCTGCCCTAGTTTGTTTCAGAGTCCTTACGTGCACATGTGCAATTCTGCTTCATGGTTATTAGCAGCTTGTCTGTGTGAAGAGCCGTATCTCATTTGACTGAGCCAATTACAAAATCTTTCCTGCAACACCACACGCCTGTGATTTGCCAGTAGAATCTCAAGACTAGTGATAGTTAAAATATCCAATCACTGACCGCGAAGCAGAACTGCAGATAAGGCACGGAAACAAAGTGAGGAAAAAATCTTTTCGCGAAAAAAACCGGGTCGTAGGGAAATAATAATAATAATAATAATAATAATAATAATAATAGTAGTAATATCACTGCATATTAGTTGAGTAAAGTTTATACTGCATTACATGCGCAGGTCAGCTGCACCCTTAGCAATCCAAAGATTTTAAGCCTGACAAATACTGTTTGTCTTTGGAGGCTGCTCAAGTAAGAAAAACTTATTATCTTATTCCTGTACGAAATAATGTTACTTTAGTATTCGTTGCTTTCCAATATAACTTATTTTCTAGGAAGCATGGTTTTTCTGTAACGGCATGGAGAAGTCAACATTTGCCTAACTATAACCAACATATTTACTGAGATGAAGTCATTGATCTTTTAATATTGCGGTTTAAATAAACGTTAACATTTAAAACACTATCCTTGTACTGTACGGCAAGATAAATAAAATTCTCGCTGTAATTGCGAGTATCACACTTTTATTCTATGAATTGAAAGAAAACTAAAATAATTTAATTCGTGGGATGGAACCCCACCTTAAGCGACTTAAAGGGATCAGTACCCACCATTTATTAACAACGGAACTTCTGCATTTACATTGGCCTACACATTTCCTATGTATTATGCTTCCACAAGGCAGAGGGAACAATTACTTACATTGCATACAGTTGGTATTGCTAGACTACTATTGCTTATACTATACATGTGACCACCCGTAGGGAAAAAAATTCTCCCTCCGGAAAGTTACTAGTGAAAACTAAGAAAGGCAGTTACGGCATTACCAGACGGGGAATGTTAATAAACTTCATTGTATGGAACTTATAGTGAAAATTGAAGAATTCGAAGTTGGCAGACACTAATCCCCCTTAAGGAGGAGACTCTGCACAATTTTAATTATTTTATTAACTTTTATATTTGTACGAGGCAGTTTGTTTAATAGACATATATCATAACGTTTTTCTTAGTATTTAAATGTTTCTAGCTTTCATAGTTAGTGACATGTCAAAGGCAAAATTAGAATAAAACGATTCATACAATTAACGAAAATCAACTGAAATAATTCACAGTGAAGACCAGTGTCATGCGATACGCATAGGTACGTATAAAACAGTAATTAAAAAAAAACGGTAATGTCCAATGCTTAGTTCGAAATAAAATTTAAAAATTTCTGCAGTTTTTTTAATGCTAAAAACTTAGATGCAGAACTTAGATTAGCTTTTGTGTGTCTGTTGACGTAGCCCGTAATACTTTTTCCAGTGAGAATTATTTTATTTCTGGACGTTTGATGGTTTTCATTCTAGTATAAACCGTTTAAAGCATTTTTGGCCTTTATTATACAACTATACCAAAACTATGAACACGAAAAAATTTTTCATTACTGTGAAAAATAGTCACAGTGTATGTCTACACAACAAACTATATCTCGTACAAATATAAAAATTATTAATATACTTGAAACGTTGTGTGAACTCGCCCGATAATGACGTAGTTACGTAGCAAGAGAGTTTAGACAACGTGAGAAGTCTACAGTTACGAACGTAGCATCAACTGCACGCCCGCTCTGCCAGATACACGAGGCAAGGCCACGGCATTTTTCTGGCCTGCTTATCTAGGCCGCTGTTTGCCTTGCTCTCTCTCTCTCTCTCTCTCTCTCTCTCTCTCTCTCCCTCTCTCTCCATAGCTACGCCACTTAGCACGTGTCTGACTCGAACCAAATACAGCAAACAACATTATCGAACACGGCCTATCCTATAACAACAAATACGGTGGTGACATTCGCTCTGATGTTCTAACATAATGGCGCGAAATTTAAATTCATACTGGTGAACTATATGCGCGAATGTAATTTACCGGCGTATCAATCAATAGTGACATCAGTGTACATCATACGAGAACATTATCGATCATCAGGTTGGCAATTTTGTTTTCATTACGAACGAAATTGGATGAAACTGTTTATGTTATGTAACAATATACCGCGATACAAATCCTAATTGACACTTCGGTAGAATGTAACAGTTTACAACTGAAACTAACAAATTAAATAAAACATTAATTATTACAGCAGGTTGATAATTTATAATCCGAACAATTTCCCATGCAAGCTACTTAGGTAACTTAACTTTCTTTGACCTCACGTCACAAATGATCCAAGTTATTTCAGTCTGGTTTTGCGAGATTGTATTGGAAAATTCGCCGATGGAAGTTCCGGTGCACGTCGGCCAGATCCGGTGACATTTCAGGTCGGTTGGACCTGTGCATATAGTCTGTCCCACGTAAGAATTACATTTCTCTGGCAGCTCTAAGGACCGTCATGTATACACGACATTTCTATAGGAAAGTAATTTTTTATTTTGATAAACTGCATATGTTGAGAGCCAGCCGTGTGTGTTTGTGTTAACAAATCACGGATGGCAGATGAAAGCACTGCTTATTTAATGTAAACAGCTGCAAAAATGAATATAGGTTGTTCGGAATAAGGTGAGCACTAAAAAAAGCCCTGCTGAAGTTCTATTTCCAGCCAATTCGTATCTTTGCGCTCGTAACGGCTAACGACGGGACATACCTAACCTCTCTGGACACATCTCTTGATGTTTGCGCGTGTAAAATTAATTGAGTAGTCAGTATGGAGCAACACAATTTAATAAAATTAAGTTTATTAATTATATAAAATACAATTTTGTCGATTTCGGTTGATTTTCTTTCTGTATTGTATTTAAGTAGCAAACACACGAAACTATATTGCGTAATTTCGCTGCCAACCATGCAACCAGTAAGGGGACTATGTGTCATGTTGAATTATATATAGTAACGGTTAGTGATATTTTTCGAAGGTAAAATTTTTAGTGCTCACTTTATCCCGAATGACCTATACCAACACAACTGCCAAAAAGTGGAATTCTTACATAAGATTGACTGTATCGATGGTGTTGACCTGCAACATCGTATGTCAGGACAGGCAGAAGCACTTTGAAAACATAGTAATCACAGGATATCTCGTAATAACTTTTCAGACATTACCATACAAGAACATAAGTTATAAATTATATAACACACATATTAATCAATATATAGGTACAACAGTGACATACAAACTTTCTGAATGCGGGAAATGGCATTGTTTCGATAAGCGATGTTGCAATTCAGGGGTGCCCACAAGGGAGATCACTGCGCAAGTAGCGCATTTAGATTTTTGGGGGGGATTTCTTTTTTTCAAGGATAAAATGTTTAATCTGAAACGAAAAAGGTTTTCATGACTGTACAAGTGCCATCTTGGTATTACATACAAAGTAGGCCAGTAAAAACCAGAGCAGTTGTATTTGTTTACGATTGTTTTTATGAAATGGTAGCCAGAATATCTCTCCAGTACTGAAGTGTAACTGGTAGTAAATTTGTTTTTGAGTTTTTGAGAGACGGGGATTTTTTTTGGGGGGGGGGGGGGGGATTTGCGCGTTGGGTCGTGGGGAGGGGGTTACGAGCACCCCTGTTTCAGTTCAACACTATCGATGTATCGATTGAACTGGTTCATGGCAAAACATCGAACGTCCGGTGTACATTGGTGGATACACCGGTGAATTTTCGAAACCACGGACTGCCTATATGGTCTATACATTGTGGTTATGGGCCGAAGGCAAAAACACTACAAACGAAGTGTTTGGAAGTACTCAGTCAGGGCCGTAGTCAAAGTATTTGGGTTTGACAGGTTGTGGGAGGGATGAGGAAGGAGGGGGGGTATGTATTGAACCTAAGGGAAAACGTCTAAGAAGTGAAGGCTGAAGAAACAGTAAATATACCATTTAAAATGTTATTATTTTTGGCATGAAAGTGTTAAAAAAAGAGTTGACTTTACCGTGGTTCATAGCTACTCTGTGGTAGGACACAGCACACGTTAGCGACTAGGCAACGTTGCAAGGGAACTTCCGCTGTGCTGCATGAGCTTAAAATAACCGCCAGCGAGTAAAAGTCTGGCATGGAAAGGGTCGGGGGGGGGGGGAGAGTTTCGCAACAGCCTCCACGACACGCCGACACGACACCTGTGGGTCTACAAGTCTAGCGAACGACTCACCTACATACACAGCCTGGTTATATTAAGGGCGCTGCCTACCTCGGAGCCCTGGTGGAGTAAGAATAGGCTTTTACATGTTACATGACTTTCAATGGCACTCTGTCACCTTTTGTGATATATTATTTGTTAAGCGTGATCTCTTGTACAGCGATTAAACGTACGAGATTTTAGTGTCAGAGATTGTTCTTAGAAATACGTTATACGTTCTGAAAATTAGATTCGAGAAACCTATACATTCAACTCATACTTCTAGTTCTGAATGTTTTTTATGCGTTAAATAATTTCGTAAAAAAATTAACAGCCGTAACTCGCTGCAACGCGTTTGAAGCTCAGGTAGGGAGGCAGACCCTTTGAGCTACTTGCTAAATTTTATTTATAGAATTTCTGTAATAATTATTTCTGTTAAAATAGTTTTTAGTAAATGTAGCAATGTTGAGGCATAGACGATATTTGTGATGAATTTTGGATATCACAATAGTGTTATATGTTTTTCTTAAATTGGACTTGAAATCATTCTTGAAAGGTAACGTAAGTATATATTTCCCTTGCAATGATTCTGCAAGACAAATTATTGAAATACTCCATTATTAATTATGTGTAGCAGTTTATCAACAATATATCCTATGTCTTGTCGAAGAGAAAATGTTGATAATACAACTTCAATAAATGTTATGGCTAGAGACACTGGAAAATCGCGAAAATATGTTACATAGTCTTCAATTAACTGTAGTATGCTAAGCGTGACACGTGTGAACAGTTTTCTGGCAAATCACACACGTTCTGTGTTAAATCTGTGCAGTTATGATTGGGTCTGTTGAAGAGGGACACAGTGCTCCATATAAACTATAGCCAATATAGCCTTCAGTATTTATACATAGCATGTTGGAGCCTAGCAAACAATCAACTTTTCCCGCGATTTACCAGTGTACCTGTGGCTCGCGTTGTGGCGATGTGGCATATGATGCGCGCTTCTAGGTCGCTCTTATAGCAGGCGTAGACAACACCCTTAGTTAAGATTCGTCACGTGATCAACTCAACTCCTAGAATTATCAGAAAGTAACTTTTTCATCATATTTATATAATACGATTTAGCAAGTACATTATCTATATAGGAAGTTACGGGCGTCACGTGGCAAATATTCATTATTTTGTATTTGCACGACAAAGTGTTCGTTTTATTGACGTTATATGTGATTACATTTTACACTTGTAGCATTTTTAGCTCTTAATAGTTGGTCTCGGCTATAGTTTAATATGTTTTCTTACGCGTTTTGCATGCGTCTTAAGAAACCTCTACATATGTATATATGTATTTTTTATAGTGTAATATATATTGAAGTTGAGTGCTTATATTTACCTTGTATTGGTTGTGTATTTGATTGTTTGCTTTTAAAGCAGTTGTACGCATTAGCCGCACGGAGCGCTGGCGGGCGAGCGGTGTTGGAGGGGTTAAGAGAGGGGTGTGTGTAGGTAGTTCGTGGAAGGAGTGTGTGTTGATAAGGCGGGGAGCGAGGGAGGGCGGACGGCGTGGCTAGTTCCGTCAAGGGGTCCTATGCCTGTCAGAATTTACACGTTACGGGAACATAGGTACAACAAAAAACAAGTGACTTACTTGAATGAAATAATTTACATTGAAATTAGATATTATAGGCCATATGCTAATATATTTTTAAAAAAACACAACAAAGTACTTTTGTAATTTTTAAAAATTGCCGTTAATGAAATAAATTGTCATCATTTTCAAATTGTATCGAAAAGTACAAAGGAATTCCACAGTGTGTTTTTAAATATGTTAGCAAATGGCCTATAACATATAGTTTCAGTAGAAATTATTTCATTCGAGTAAGTCACTTGCTTTTATTGTTACTATGTTCCCGTAGCCTGCAAATTTTGACTATGGTCAAACTATGAGCGGCAAAAAATTTTATAAATGGAAAATGTAGTCAAGTATCGTCTATAAAACAAATACTATTCCATATAAAATTATGGAATTTTGCCACGGGAAGGTCTTTAACGGCGTCTTGAAACACATGTTGAAATAGTGATTTTATTTCCGAGAAAACAGAATGTAAACGCGAACGCTTATTCCAGGATTTCTCCCAGCTGCACATTTAATGTAATTGGAAGTCACTTTTTTCTTCTTAAATATTTAATCTGAAAGTGGCCTCGGCGATACTTGAGAAGACATCACGCATGACGCACGTGTTATCAAGCAGAATAAGTGTAGCCAACATGGCGACTAGAACTTGTGAACCTTGTGCGGGATCACTGCTGTTATCTCTGGTAACCAGACAGACGTGTTGAGTGTGTCTTATCAGGCTCTCTCTGACTCGCACAACTTACCATCTTATCTTACTACATATCCAGGTCACACACTTCTATCGATCAGTGTCGCAATATATACTCTAGCACTTCCCACGATGACTCACAATTTTCTCACATTAAGATGTGCTACACCCAAGACTAACAAATATTTATTACGTGCTACTTGTTGCCCGATAGAAGTTTATCATAAAAACTTTTGGACACTCAAATTTCATATAAGTAACAGTATTAATAAAACTGTAGACTTACTATAAAAACTATTAATTTTCTAAAAGAAATAAATAAATAATCCTAAATAAAAAATATTTATATTAAATATGATTAATCCATGTTTTAGAAACATTAAGGAAAAAAATTGTAATAATTTGAAGGGTTCCCGTTTTGAGCCCCTGCCCCGTTTTGCATCCCCCTCCCCTTTTTCCTCATATATACTATAGATTTGTAATTTACCTTCGCAGGCGTACGCACAATTCACATATTTTCGTCGCACTTGCCGTGTACATACAAGACTCCCTTGCCACAAACATCGGTTCCAGGATATGTTGAATTCTGCCCCGGGTACATTGTTTCTTCATCAAGTGTCACTTGCCACAAGGACCTCTCGCACCGTAGACCGGCGCCTAATAGACTACACTACGGAGGACGGCTGGCACTACTGAAGACTGTCATGTGTGCTGCAAATACTGTATCACAGCACTCTACAATGTCAAACACATTTATAAAAGACGAGAACCCTGCACTTGCTCATAGAGGCTACGTGGCACTTGTAAAATGTGCCATTCACATCCTTATCGCTCCATTTCTCCTGCGAGTCAGATGCTGGTAAGAGCTACAAGAAAGCAAACGCCCTTGAAAAGTGCCAACATTGCAGTAAATAAATAAACACACACTGGGTGGGTATTGTTACAAGTTGCGGGCTAGGTACATTTGGGGATGGAGGTCTTTGATAAAATAAAGAAAATAAAGCTAACCTAGTTTATTTACAACTGTATATACAAAAAAAATCTATGTCTATAAAGAGTTATCACAATAAATGGCAAACAGAAGAAATAACTACTATTTACACAAAGGATAAAAAAAATACATCTACACAAGTTCTCTGTATATAGAAAGGTTACTAGTCACTCACATTGGTGGACCCAAAGAAATAACACCGAAGAATCTTTCTGGCCTAGAATCACCTTCTTCCTACTACTTGCTGCGGTCCCACTCGCTGGACGCCCTTGATTTTCTGAATGAGGATTCACAATCGGGGGTCCAGAAGAATTTTCTTTTAGTCTCAGTCAACTCATGTAATGGCTTTGCTATTGTGGCGAATCCATGCACAAAATGCCGATAGTAAGCACACAGCCCAAGGAAACTTCTTACTTGAGTCCGATCAGTTGGATGTGGCCAATCTATAATTGGTTTTGTCTTCTCTGGATCTGTTTCCATCCCTTCAGCCGACACTACATGTCCCAAAAATTTCACTTTCCTTTGGAACAAATTACACTTTTTGGGAACTAGCTTCAAATTAGCTGCTGTTATCCTCTGAAGCACTGAATCAAGACGTGTCAGGTGTTCATCAAATGTCTTCCCTGTAACCACAATGTCATCTAAATAAACCTGGCAAATATCCAAAGGTAGTACTCTTTCCATAAGTCGTCCAAATGTTGCTGGAGCATTGCACAGTCCAAAAGGCATGACCTTGAATTACCAAGTTCCTTTCCCTTGTACAGAAAAGGCAGTCTTCTCTCTATCTTTCGGGCCACTTCACATTGCCAGTAACCACTTTTCATGTCCAAGGTTGAGAACCACTGGGATCCAGCCAGACTATACAGAGTGTCATCTATCCGAGGAAGTGGGTAGGAGTCTTTCCTGGTCACATCATTCAGCCGCCGGTAACCTACACAAAATCTTGTTGAGCCATCTTTCTTCTTGACCAGCACAACTGGAGATGACCAGGGGCTGTTCGATGGCTCTATCACATCCAGATCCTTCATTTCCTTCAGAATGTCATCAACTACCTCGTGTGAAGCAAGCGGTAGATGTCTAGGGGGTTGCTTGATAGGTCTGGCATCTCCTGTATTAATATGGTGACATGCCACAGATGTCCTACCAAGATCATGTGAACCACATGAAAAAGCATTTTGATTATTTATTAAGAGTTCTGCAACAGCATTCTCTTGTCTCCAGTCCAGGTTTTCCTTTGTCCTCTTCAGGAGTTCTGTAAGTGGTTCGGGCAGAGTATGCTTCACAAGATCCTCCCTTAAGACCTTAGACTCGGTGGTGTTTATCTGGGAAACCTGCTTACACAAGCTAATCGTTGTCCCCTCCTCAAGACGAATTGACTTGTCAGTCAAGTTAATCATTCTAACAGGGAAATTATTTGATCTTGACGAAACCAAAGTTCTGGCTATAAGTACTCCATCAGGGAGGTTACTCCCTTTTCCCATAGGCTCGATTAATCCTAGGCGCCTTACAAACTATCCTACACAGCGCCCTGGTATTACAATTTCGCTAGAAGCAGGCAACACAGTGGCCTGGCAACAAACTACAGGGCAGCTGACTGGTGACGATAATTCTGGTCGTGGTATTAGTACCAACTCTGTTTCACCTGCCTTCAAGACCCCCAGTCGAGTGTCAATGCAGCATCCTAGTTTTCGTAGAACACCTAGTCCCAGTAAACATGCATCCGCAATATCTGCTATGTAGACTTCATGTTCTAACTCTAGTTCACCCAATTTTAGTTGCACACGCTTCTTCCCTTTTACTGGTGTTGTCTCACCAGTTACAGTGGTTAATGTGCACACTCTAGTACTTTGACCACGTGATTGCTGGGGAAAAGGCCTAACGATGTCTGGCCTGACAACAGTAATGGTCGCCCCTGTATCTACAACCATCTGACAGGGTACATCATCCAGGCTGCCCTCTACCAGCAATGCATCAACTTCCTGTTTCACCGAACGTACTCGAAGGAATTGTGGGGCCTTACCTCCAGCAATCACCGATCTTCGCCCCTCAAGACCGGTGTTTACATGTTTCCCGAATTTT
>PNEQ01121410.1:40026-73016 GCA_003012365.1 Medauroidea extradentata | reverse complement strand
AGCACCCCGAGTGCACCGCTGTCTTCACTCTTGAGGTCTTCTGTTCGACTCCCGTCGCGCACCTCCTCTTCGCCTGTCAGCCCGCCGCAGCAGTCCTCTTGTATCGCCAACACTGCTCCGCAGGTAACCGCCTGCCGCCTCACAGTAGACTTTGACGTCACCAAGATGTCTTCACCAGTCTCTCTCCACAGGCGTAGCATCTTCCTCTAGCACTTCCAATAGCGAACTCTGCCCAAATCTCACGATTCGGCCTTCTTATACTCAGTGAAACAGTCGGGGATTTACCGCATTACAGGGGTCTAAAAATAGATATTTCATCATGTTTCGGATATGCTTTTAGTCACGTAGGCCACCCTCGAAGGGTTAAGACGCAGTTGGGACAGGTATCTATGACGTAGGTTCGGCGGGTTTCCTACTATGAGCCACCCGGGCTTTGAGTCATCGGCCAGCCCTCAAGGTGTTACGAAACAGCCGCCGACTACTGGCCTCCAGGAATATGGCACGCAACAGTAATATTTTGATGCACATCAACATTTTGATGAACTTTTTGATTATTTAGACAGGTTGAAATTCATGGTCTCTGTTGTGTGTGCGTATTTTACAGTTCTTGATGAAAGTTGCCTATTGTATAAAGGCGAGGATCACAGCAATCGTCATACGTTAGGATAATCAGAGGCAATTCTTAAGTAGGTGTTAAGAAATCCTCAAGTAATATGTGGATATGCTCAGACAAGTGATGGCGGAAAATCGCGACAATATTTTCTGCCAACATATTCTCCAAAGGAGTGTAACGTCCTGCACCTTGTGTGATTGGGTGATTGTTATGTGGCATGGTTTAGCTTTTTACAGTTGAATCACATACGTCCAGTCCTAGCACACCAGAAATAGCATTGGACCAGTAAAATGTGGACCAACCAGTAGTGAAAGAAAAACTTCAGAAATAAATTCATAACAATGAAGTACAGTAATTATTAACTTTTCTCACTATAAATCACCATCCTCAGCTCAGATTTATGATCTTCCCAGTGCACCAAATGTGCTAAGAAGGCAGTGGTGGCTCGAGTGTTGTTGGCAGGCAGAGCACTGGTTGCCGAGAACTTTGTACTCCTGTGAATTCGTCGCCGTGTACCAATGAACATGAAATATCTACTGGCTACTTATTGTGTTGTGAGCAGTCAGTAATAAGCGGCACCTAACATACCAGTGTGTCAGTGGCTGTAGCGTCAACTAGCGCACAGCTCTACACAGTTCTCTGCAACTTGTGCCCTAACTGCCAACAACCATATGTCCGCCGCTGTAGGAAGGGTAAAGTAACATGTAAATACAAGGGCACTTGTTGCACTTTTAAACACCTACCAAAGGCGACACGAAAGAGAAACGTCTCGTGCGACTGTAGTTACAAAGGTGTATTTCCAACAGCCCACTAAACATTTGAAGAGAGTTTTTATAGTCACGACCAACGAATGATCATACACTATTACTCTACGGTATGCGCCGGATGGGTACAGACCTCGGTGTTCTCGTGTACGTCCACGATTCTACCCTAGAATAAAACGTCACTCAATTCAGAAAGGTAATGCAACGCCATTACTGCAGCCAGTTCTCGCGTTCTCTGTGCCACAGACGATGATCTTGGTGATAGATCAGATGAGAGTCATAAGATTTTACACCTAGCGCATGAATGTTACTGCAGCGTGTTAAGAGAGTGTTTTTTAAGACGTACTAATAAACGCGTGTTCTATATATTTATCTGCGAAAGTAAAATACATTTAAAACTGTGTTCATCTAGTTTTGTTTTCTAGTTATCGGACTTTAAAACGTGCTTTTGGGGTATCTAAATATGGCTTTTTCAAACTGCTGTCATGCGAATAACCAACCGAAATCATAAATCAAAATCATAGAAGCATGTGCTGGATTTTACTACACACATTTTCGTAAATAAAATAGCAGAATTACCTTTTAAAGTCCCGTAGGAAGAAGACAAAATCAAAATACTACGCACCGTTTTTACGTCCCGCGCATAAGGGCGACGCGGTCGTTGACGCACGAGTCAGTCTAGCTCTTATCGCATGCCTGCTTCCGTACCTCAAACGCGGCGTCTAGAGCCTATTGTATAGGGCTCTTAAGGTGGTTACACAATCGAACACTTTAACACTTGACTTTACGATAACTTTAAATGTAATCTTCTAATGGAGTCGTACACAATGAAGTCGGCAAAGCTACAGTCAAGTAAGTATTCTTGAATTAAAGATTTCAGAAAACTGCAAACCTAAGTTAAAATCACAGTGGTCATTTTCAGAATGCCAATATATATATATATATATATATATATATATATATATATATATATATATTTGTTACCATACAAATTGAGTACTTCTAAGGATCTTCTTATTATACAGTTCTGTGTTTTCATGAAAAATAAACAGGTGTTTCTTAAATGTATTCCAAAACCGTGTAAAAGCCTAATTGAAGTATTCATAAGTGAACGGTTAGTTCCGTCAATAGACGAAGATGCTTAATTTTTTTTTATTATTTGAAAATATTGGGTATGAATTACTAATAACACCTATTTTCATATTATTAACGTTATATGCGTTTTATAGCAAATTTATAATAATACTAGCTGTGCCCGCGACTTCGTCCGCGTGGAATAGTGTCTTTGGGTAATTATTTCACAATGTTTTCTCTAAATTTACTCTCTGTTTAAACTATATTTTACTTTTGACCATAAACTATTATTATTATTATTATTTTACACCCTTGCGGGTGAAACTTTTACAAACTTCGAATGTCCTATTTATTTATATCGAAGAAACAATGGCGATAGTTCCATACAACTTTTCATCCCCCCTTGTAACCCCCACAACCCTTTTTTAGCATTAAAAAGTAGCCTATGTCCTTCCTCAGGCTCTAGACTATCTGTATACCAAATTTCATTTAAATCGGTTCAGTAGTTTTGGCGTGAAAGCGAGACAGACAGACAGAGTTACTGTCGCATTTATAATATTAGTTAGGATGTAATAATATAGCCGTTTCGTAAAATAAAAAGTTATTATTTTTAACTGTCGTTACTATAAGTTGACGTTTCTGTTGTGAATTGATGAAGCACTTAAAGTAACTAAACCGTAAAGCCAAATGCTGAAGTATTCAATTGTGTATAGGTAAGATATGTGGGTTTTACGTCTCGTCGATAGCGAGGCCATTACAGACGATGACTCACAACTTGGTACAATGACAGAAGCTGGGAGAGGAGTCGGCCATGGTCTTTGTCAAGGACCCCAGCGTTCGCCTGGAGCGATTTAGGGAGACCATAGAGAACCGAAATCAGGATGGTTCCGGGGTTCGAACCGGAGTTCCTCCCGAATGTGAGTTAAACATATTACCATTGCGCCACCTCGCTAGGTAATTGTGTATAGGCCTGAACTCACCGTCCAAAATGTCGACGACACTTAGTCGCACGGATGCCGTGTGCTAATTCAAGTATGTACTTCCGTAGATGTAACCTTGTGTACTCTATTTGTTCTTTCCTCCATACCGAGTTCGGACAAAATCGTCTTTTCCGTTGAGGAATTACATGGCTCATATCAAGCCATCTGTTGAATGTAAACAAACGTTTTCGCGCCAGTATTTAACTGCGTGTTTGGACTGTGAAATGAAATTTCGTAATGGATAATCCTCGGAGAATAACCAAGTACACAATTCACAACTAAATTAGACAGTCTGACATATAAAAAAACTGTGATGGGATATACTTATAAACAATGTAGCCATCCGAGATTGCAATGCTTGTACGTAACCGAAAAACTGAAGTTTTAACTTTTCAAAATGGCGAACACAGCAGAGCTAAGGACGCCAGGACACATGAGTACACACATCCGTTTCCTTGTGTGACCTTGCGCAGTTGCATCCTTTACTTCCAGTTAGGACAGTCCTCATGGTGTCATTTCCCAGGACAAGTATGCTGAAGTAAGTACTTCAGGTGAATCAAAACACGGGCCGTGATTGTCCACGGGTTTTGGAAGGTTAGGGGGGGGGGAGAGGGTGATTGGAGGGGACACTGGCAGTGTGCTAGCTCGTAATCTGTGAGGACGTTGTTCTCGTGTCTCATGGTGCCTGTCACATCATGTGCCAGTCTGTGGTGTGACGTGTTATGTCAAAGCTTTTCTTACGGATTTCTCACTCGCTGGTCGCATCATGGTCACACAGTGTAGTACAGCAGTAATATTTATTTTGATTTGTGTGACATATGTAGCTGTCCGTATAACATTCTCTTCTGAAATTACCGACATGTCACACAGATGACGTACATATATTCTGGCACATTCTTGCACAATGATTTCTTACACCTACTAAAGAGTTGAACTATGATTGTAATATCAGAAGTACTCATGTTTGACACTGTTTCTGTAAGCATTGTGTTTATAAACATATTTCATAATGCTCCTACAACATAAACTACAGAATTTTTCAACAAAAAAGTTTTTTACAATATTTGAATTTTTTTGCAATACTTGTGAATCTAATAATTCAGCATGCTACGTTGGGTTCACAAAGGTATTGTTGAACACAATTCAAATGGTACAGGAACCGAAACTAATTGCTGTCTCATAATTTTAACAAAAATAGTTTGTGAAGTTATATCCTTTTTCTCTGTTTAGGATACAGTATACATATGTGTATGTATAATATTCAGTATTCTGTAAAACAAAGTCAATAGAACAAATAGTTCTAGCCTGTTGGACTTCACAGGTATAATTAGTTTTGTCGCTATTTGTCCTACAGGATTTAGCTACACAACCAGGGATGTCTATGCAAAAGACCAAATTAGGATAGGAAAAGATCTGCATTCTACAACGGTACAATTACCTTATCTTCAGACCAACGAATTCTTCGTGGCCGGAGAGTCATACGCTGGTGAGTACTGGGTAGCAAACTATTGATAACGATTGTTTATGAGAGTTTTGTAATTCTTATCTCGTGACCTGTATTCTTAAATTTGCCTGTTATCAAAATATCTACACCATGTTAAGTAATGTATACTTATGTGTTTGTTTTAATTAGGTACATTGTTAGTGCCAATATCACATGTGTATAAATTATAAAAAACAAGAAAATAAATAAAATTAACTACCCTTAACATATGTCTGTATAATTTGTACACTTTATTACAGATACGTAAAGATACAAGCTGCGTAAGTTAATGTTATAGCATTTGTGCGTTCTGAGTGTATTCATCATTAACCTCATTAACACTGATGAGGTATAGTGTGTATTGACTACAAAATTGTTACTAAAATTTTTCAAGTCATGACCGTAGCAGAAAACTTATATATTTGCAAATAAATGCAGTTATAGTTAGAGCCCACAATTGTTGGTGAAAAGAATTCTGCAACAGTTTGTTTCAACGCCTTACGTTCACATCTGCAGGTCTGCTGCTTGATTATTGACAGATTGTATAATTGCACAGGCGTGGCCCATTTGACTTGTGCCAACAGGAACAAGGTTACTACGACACCACGCGTCTATAATTTGCGGGTAAAACCCTGAGACGCTGAGAATTTAAAACAGCCAATCACTGACCAATAAGCAGAGCTACATATGTGCACATAAGGCATTGAAACAAATTGTTGCAGAATTCTTTTCACCAAAAATCGTGGGCTCTAGTTATAGTTTACAATTTTGGGCTATCCCCCTTGTTTAAGACTGGTTACACAGATCTTAACATTTTATCAGGGGGTAAACATTTTTGGATGTTGAACTCAAGGGGTTTACCCTTTGAATCTCACAAATGAATACAATTTAATCTATTAAAATATATAACCAAACAAATATTAACAGCAGGTATGTATACTCAACATAATTAACGGAGTTGTTTTGAAACTTAGTTGAAATGGGAATCAAGAGCCTACACAGCGTAGTTTTCAAACATTGTCTTGCCGCTTTGATATGTACTATTTTAATTACTTTATTGATACAGGATATGTCATTTAATTGCACATCCGGATCAGAAAGTGATACAAAGCTGGACTTCATACGTTGCTTTTCTAAACCATCTTAATATTTACATTGTTCCTTGCATCTATGATCTACGTGTTTTTTTCCCCAACACTTGTTCGGAAACTGATGACTTAAAGTCACTTGATGCTTTCTCATACGTCTGCTTGCTACAGTAAAATAAATCGCTTCAGTTGGTGGTGACACTAAAAAACAGCTTGCTTCGTCTGTAATTTGAGGCTCACATGTGGTGCTACTATATGATGTCTTCGGAGAAGATTTCTGTGCACACTGGCTTGCCGTGGATGAGGTGCGTAAGTTGTCCATGGTATCAAACTGAACGAGAAACACGCCTGGACTTTCTGAACCAGTACAAAAATAATAATTGCAAGGCCAGCAGTAGCAGGTGTGAAAACACCTCCTACTTGTACGAGTAAGGTAGCGTCGGGTAATAAGGCCTGTCGGGTAATAAGGCCTACGATCGATAAAACTTATTTGGGAATGTCTGCGCGCCTGCTCGCTCCTCACACACACACCTACACACACACATACACATACACATACACATACACATACACATACACACATACACACACACACACATTAGGAGCAGACAAGTCGCCACATGCACGCGGCCCCTGGCGTCACCGCTCACAGTCGCCAGTATGGCACCAATGCGTGCAGAAGAAGGTTGTGCTGTGTGTGTAATAAAAATTCGTCAGAAACAATCGTAAGTAATTTCGGTATAGTTGCAGTAAACTATGTAACTGTATGCTCTATATGTTCCCCAGTTCATGCTCTTTAATAACCATGTTGTTTGAAGTAGTTGTTGCAGCCATTAGGATTTGTAACGGCTCTGTTTTTAAATTAGGAGGTAAGTGGGTATTAAGGTCTATCAAAATAAGCAATAGGTCTTATTACCCTTCTGATATGTCCATTTGCATGTACAATGCTTTGAAAATGTTTTCACCAATATACTGTGATATTTCTCTACCATCTGCAAAGTAACTGTAACCTAATGGCCATGTCCAAGTGCTCTATAGTCAAAGATCATAGGTTCGAGTCCAGTAGCCATAAGCACTTTTTGTTTAAGGTATAAAAAATTTATGTTTAATGATTTGAACATCTATTTTTATCACTTAATTAACATTTTAATAATGATGTAATTACGTTTAATGTTTCTTAAAATATTAATTTATGGTAAAACATAATTTTTCCTATAACTGGTCATTGTTTACATTCGCAACAATGGCGAGTGAGTAGCAGACCGACTGCGATAAAAGAATTAATGCAGAGCTTTGAGTTATCGCCCCTCCCCCTCACCGTCGTCTAAGCCTAACACTATAGTTAACTTTCGAATGTTATCTTGTCTCCGATGGTCACTTATGATGTATTGAATTCTTATAAGAGAGTACATAGGTGGATGTTTGTTATTTTCAGTGACATCAACCACGATGCCTCCCAAAAGAGCAGTATGGTCAGAAGATAGTCTTGAAGCTGCTGTCCGCGCCGTGCAAAGGGGAACTCTGAGTACATATGCGGCCGCAGAGAGATACGAGATCCCCAGGAGAACGATAAGAAATCATCTCAAGAGTGGAAGTGTCAAGAAATCTTTGGGACGAAAATCCATCTTGACCGAACAAGAAGCTGATCTGGTAAAGAGGATAATCAGATATGCTGATATAGGGCTACCTGTGACACCATCAATCCTCCGCCATCTGGTTTACAGGTTCTGCGAGTGTAATAGCATTGCAAACAATTTCAATGATAAGAGCCAACGCGCAGGTAAAGACTGGTTCAAAGCATTTTTGAAAAGAAATCCCATGATTGCGAAAGGGAAAGCACAGTTTATGAACCCAGCTAGAGCTCAGAAACTTAACAAATTCATAGTGGCAGATCACTTTGCAAAATTAAGCGAAATCTATGAAGATCTTGATTCGACCAGACATCCTGAGAGGATATACAACATGGATGAGAAAGGTTCCCGTCTGACGATTCACCATCAACAGACCGTGCTGGCACAGAAAGGTGCCAAACGTGTTCATTTACAGTCATCGGAACATGCAGAAAGTGTTACCATTGCAGGATGTGTAAACGCACTCGGTACTGCAATACCACCAATGATCATCTTTAAAGGCAAACGGCTGAAGCCGGAGTTGTACGATAACTTACCAGCGGGAACATTGGTAGCAAAATCACCTAAAGGTTACATGACCAATGGACTGTTAAAAGAGTTCCTTAAGTATCTGGCCAAATACAAATGTGCAGGGAAGTGCATTTTAATTTTGATGGAGCAGCTTGTCATCTGGATCTCTCCATTGTCGACATTGCCGATACACTTGACATATTTTTATATTGTTTACCGTCTAACACTACCCATGAACTCCAGCCACTAGATAAAGCTGTATACCGATCATTTGAACATCATTGGGATGCTGCGGTCATGTCATTTATGGACCAGAATCCACACACGGAGCTCACGAAGGCACGATTTAATGGTATTCTTTCGAACGTCTGGTCCAAATGTATGACGCACAAGAATATAACAAGTGGCTTCAAGGCAACTGCCCTGTTTCCTTTAGATTCTGAAGCAATCCCGGAAACAGTTTCTGCTCCATCTATCTTGACCGAAGCTCCAGTGCAACTCGCACTTGATGCCACCGACAATGTACCAAAGCTGCCTGACAATTCCCAGACATCGTCAAAATCAGGAGCAGTCCAGGAGACGTCAGATCTGTTTTACACAATGCCAGGTGTAACGGGTTCACTTTCGTCAGCATCAACCTCTGGAGCACAAGTTCAGCGCAATGAAACACCAGTCAGGTTTACTGGACGATATTCGCACCGCACGATTGCTTCTGATACTGATAGTGATAATGATGATGATGATGATGTACCCCTATCACAACTGCAGCAGCGAAAGAGTTTTCATCTACTCATGCCAACACCAACCAAGACAGTAAAAACAACACCAGTCATACGAAAAAATCCATAAATTACAGAGGAACACCAGTCACAAAACAGATTTTTGACCTTACAGATACAAAAGACAAATCTGTACAATCTGACATTAGCAAGAATGCTGTTTGTTCACGGGTTGAAACAGAATTGCATTGTCATCAATGTGGGGAGGATAGGATTGCTGATATGTGACAGTGCGCCAGTTGCGGCAAGTTGTATCATGAGGAGTGTATTGGATTAACAGCAGAAGATTGTGACGCCTTTTGAGCGCAGGAATTGCATTTAGACGGGACGAAAATATTGTGTTTATGGTAAATTCCATTTTGAATACACTATAGTGGACTACTGTTTTTTATATTGAGTACCAATTATAGTGGTTACTTCGTATGTTTATATATGTTACAGATATAGGCCTTATTACCCTACCATAGTATAACAAGGCCTATTTGCATTGTGTTTGAAAATGTGCTCATATTATTTCGTTGTTGCAGAGTTTGTCATGTTCCATTTTGCGTTTCTTTCTTTAGTAATGTAAGTACTTTTGGCCACTTAAACATACTGATTATCTACAATACTTTTGATTTTATTGACAATATCCCTTAGGTAGGCCTTATTTCCCAACGGTACCTTACTTACAGCCGAAATAATAATAATAGTAATATGTTACGAGGAAGTGATTTGTTTTTACATTCTGAAAGAATTTATGGCGTTTTCTTATTTTCAATTGACACCTGTTTTAAATGCTTACAATATATCACAACCACCTAGCGGAAATAAATTAACAACATTACAATGGAGGAACGGTGCACCTGTCAATCAGGTAGCTATTTCATCGTACATCCAGTTTAATAATTCTGTTTTCAGATATTATTTGGCAAAATAAAGCAAAAATTGAATTATTTACTTCAGGAACTCAAATTGCTTTAAATGTAAAATTTAAACAATACCTTCAATTGCAGTGACAAATAGTAACTTAAATATGGTAACGAAGAAATCATATGCGAAAATTACATTCGCATGCACGTTTCCTGACATAGAACCAAAATCTATTACATGGGGGAAAACTGCAGCATTCGACACAAATATAGTGCTTCAATTCCGCCAGCATGCTTCTCTTTTATATTTGAACAGAACCATACAAGCAGCTGTGATGGTTGTACTATTTAAAATTCGTTATATTTAAGGTTTCTAAATTTTCTTAAATCAACACCAAACCAAGAAAAAATGTCCGCTAGGAAATGTATACATATTACACGTATATTAAAAAAATTGTCATAAATAAAAAATGGGCGAAGAGCCCACCGTCAATCGAATACTGTCGGTCGACGCCCATTGTGTTGTGAACATACTCTGACATTCACGACAAGATATTGAGTGACTTACTGACATTGTCGTAGTAGGGAGTGTTTGCAGCGAACCAGGCAAGCAAATAAACACGCTAGTCGTATTGATCGCCATCTGTAATATCACTGAGTGCTCAAACAGAAGATGTAGCCTGGAAGGAAGAATTGATTTGCGAGGCTTCTATTTATATTCAAAAGGTCAGCTGTTCTTGTAGACGCCTTCCAGAACTCACCGAGGCAGCATGGTAAGTTACCCGTTGCGCTGTCTTAAATATTGTTTATATTTAAAACAATAAACAGTAATACGCACTTGAAAATGTGATGACCCAGGTAACCTGGTAAAAGTCATTTAGATAATAGGGTGAACAAAATTAATATTTAGACCATCTTGATAGAAAATACCGATTCATTGGGGCATTCAGCACCTCGCTTCCTTTCACGAGTTAACAGAAGTGAAGTTGTAACAATTTGTTACAAAGTTAGCTAATGACCCTTGATAAGTTTCAGAAAATACTGCTGAACATATGTTTCAGAAGTCTGCATGATTAGGCACAGGTTATTTAAGTAGATGGCGTATCACTTTTGCTCTCTAGACCAATTGAAGGACAAACATTTTTAGTGCAGACAGTCACGCTTTATGATGATGCAATGAACTGGTGTGGCAGTTTATAAGCCAAATATAAATTTTAGAATAATGGCATAGAGTAGGATGCAAGCTGGGTATAAGATGACCAATGTCTTTAATGCGCCCGGAACTTCTGAAATTGCCATACTCTGGCCACAGATGGTCATACAGCTGAGAATACTTTGCATCAAACGACACAGGTTAAGAAATGAATGAAATACAATGCAGTGGGCATGAGCCATTTGATTTGTGGACATTTAGTGATACCCCTACTCTCAATCATCAGACTTGTAGTCGTCGAGATTCCATCAACATGCCGCATATGTCATGTCTAATATCTTATAGTTGATAGGTTAATATAACCGGACCAGTATGTTATACCTTTAGTGTCGTATGCCATTAGTCATCTAAAGTACCTTCAGTGTCTCAAACCCAAGGATGGGAAGTGTTGTTAATAGGACTGGGTATTCCCATTGTCGAAAGATAGGGAAGAGGTGGCATTATTGCAATTTCTGCTTGTCGTAGTTTGGTATTGATCCAGTGATTTTAGGGCTCGAGTTCGAGGTCTGTTTTCTTCCAAAGTGAAAACACGGCTACCCATGAAGAATCGCACGCCCATTTGGTTTGAGGAAACCAGAATGAATGACGATTTGCTAACCCGAATTTATTGCTCGTCCCCATTGAACAATGTTAAGATTAATTGGAGCGCGCTTGAAAAGCAGAAATATAAACTAACAAAATACTACCATACTGTTATCTACGTTTAATCACGAATTAAACCAAATTTCTATGTAAACATTGCCGGATAATGTTCTTACTACTTGCTGACAACTACTTCTAATACCCTTGATAAATGATACTCTTCAAGTGTGGCCATTTGTTAGTATACAGTATATCTTCCAAATTAGCGTTATTTTCAGGCAGAATACGGCCTACTAGATTCCAAGCGGCTATATGTTCGTACTCCTTCCGTTAGCCGACAATGTTGCGGCCTGTCACGGAGAATGCTTCTGACCAATAATAAAAAAGTTATAAGTATACTAACACATCTCCTATAAATTCATCAGACACGTAAATTACGTCACTAGTATGTGGAGGGCATTAAAGCCTAGTCTGTCTCCAAAAAACACCGCGCATTTGAGGGGTTCCTAGTTATTAATTTACGACACAAAACCTTGGAACAAAAATAAAAATGCAATGACTCATGCAATTGAATAGATGCTATATCTGTTTTAAAATTACCAAAATCTAAGAAAAAAGAACACAAAAACCTTTAATTAAGGGAAATGTTCATGTTTTCAGTTACGCAGTTGCTTCATTATAAAATTCAAGAGATTTTGATGTATTTCTACTAAAAATGTTATTTCAAAGAACGTAGGACTATTCTAGGTGCGTAATAAATAATAAGACACCAATTCAAATGCGTGAAACGTAGCTAAGATATATGACGTAAACTGAAGTGTCAATGAATCTCAATCTGAAGTTGCTAATAATTTCGCGTGTTTGCAGATTCCATCTCAGACCTCGGTTCAAGACAACTTCATCACATCTATCCAGCCACTTATAAGAGTTAAAAGACTATTCGGTCTCGAGACACACGAGCTGTCTGTATCACAGGAAAGAGGAATGCAAACTGTGTCTCTGAATCTCTCCAAGTGTTCAGTTCTATATACTGGGGTCATTATAGTATTGGTTTTGGTATGTCACGTAATACATGTCAAGTTTGCTGAGATTTACAGCGAAGGTCTTATGTATACTACTGCTGATATTATAATTTCTAGTATAATAATAACTACAAGTTTAACTGGCCTGATAGGAATGCACCTTAACAACGCACGGAGGCGAAGTATAAAACAAGGATTAATAGAGATAGATAATATTCTCATGCGTCAACCACAACCTATGTACAAGAACTCACAGAAGAAGTTGTTCGGTATCATTCTGCTAACATATCTCTTAGTTGTTGGAGTTATAATAGTTATCTGTACTTACAATAGCCTCTTGTACGAATCCAATTTATACTTTTTAGTAAATACCCCTACCTATTTTTCTCAATTTGTCGTAATAACAATGACACTAAATTATACGCACTGGATTTTTATAATCAAGCAAAGGTTAAAAATTTTAAATTCAGTAATATCTTGTAACGAAGAACTGAAAATTCAAAATTTTTCAAACAGAGAGTTACTTTCTACAAGAGAACCAATTAAATGTTTGCAAAACAATTTCACCAACTCCCAGGCTATACATTATCCTTCAAACGTGACCATCACAAATTCCAGCACAGTCGGTACTTTAACATTAGCTTATGATAAAATATGCGATATTATTCAACTTGTTAACACTACTTATGGTGTACAGACTTTGTTGATATTTATGCTATCGTTTGTGTGCATAACTGTTTCTATTTTTGACTGTTTTCTACTTACATCCTCTGCATCAAGAAGTGAAGGTGACATTGTTGGCATTTTTGGCACAATTTTATGGACAACTTTATCCACCGCTCAAGCTGTAGCTCTTGTAGCATCGAGCAGTGCCACTAGCAAGGAGGCGAGGGCAACAAAGGTCATCATACACAAGCTGTTGCTACAGAAAACAATAAACGAAGCCACGAAGAAGGAGCTCAGAGAGTTCAGCGACTACATCTCCAGTAGAGAGCTGACATTCAGTTCTGCTGGTTTCTTCACTTTAGAATATCCTCTGCTAGCTTCTATGGCTGGATGTATCGCATCTTACATTGTCATTTTAATTCAGTTTTATTACTCAGAAATTTCCTGCAAGTGTCAACTTGGTGTTTAAATATTGCATTTACAAAACTTAGAGAAGTAATTCATTTTCCGCCCAGTGTTTGATGTAAGGCCCTATTAGGAACACTCGAAGTTCTAATTGTACGCAAATAAATTTCTTTTAATTGCGTATTGTCTATTTTATGTGGCAGAATAATTTTGTTGCACATCGTGTTGTTCTGTAAATTTTTAGCGGACGCAAATATTGCATATGCGGCTGCTAGGACTTTGTCAAATTCTAGACATCTGCGGATTATATAAGAGGTGTTTAAGCAAATGAAAAAAGACATATACTTTGGAAACAAAGAGAAAAGAAAATGGTTGTTAATGTCAGGCCATGTCATAGATACGCAGGTATTTAGGAGATTCCCAAGGTTGTTGGCCAATGTAGGCAGTACCACTCCCACCTTACTACACGACGGTAAGCGCTTGTTTACAGACCTAGATATTTCTTTACTTTCAAACGAACCTTAGCATCTTCAAACACAACAGGCCGATGAACACAAGCGTAAACTCAGATGAAGTAACCAGCTGTCCTTTAGGCTGATAACTCATTTTTTTCCAGTTCGTCTCTAGCTCTACATACGATTTATATTGATTGGAAATGAGTGTAACGTAAACTGTGCAGTCGGAAGGAAAGTTTGATAAAAAACCTTTAATCTCTATATATATAAAATTAAATCTGACTGATTGATTGACTGACTGACTGACTGACATATCAAACTGCAGCCCAAACCACTGGACCTAGAATCGTGAAAAATTTTTGTGGGGGTTCCCCTCAGGTCGTAGGCGAGCACTAAGAAGGGATTTTTCGAAATTACCCCTCTAAGGGGGTGAAAAGGGGTGAAATATGTTTCCAAAGAAACGTCGATAGAGCTCGAACCCGACGGCCTATCATCGTGATTTTTACTTTAATAGGACACTCGTAAAAATGCATATTAGCCAATTGAAGGATTTATCTAAATTCAACATTTAAGGGAGTGAAAAGATCTTAAATGTGTTTCCAATCAACTATCGATATCTATCGAACACTTCGGGATAGAGAGTTGATATTCACTTCAAAATATTGCTTACGTAACCCAATAAGCAGTTTTAGGTTTTTTTGAAATTCGACCCCCAGGCAGTAAAAAGGGGCAAAATGTGTTTTTTATTAATCGTCTATATCTTTGAAACACAATTGGCTAACGTCATGATTTTAACTTTAATTGGTTACTTTTACAAATGTCTATGACAGGACTCAAAGAAGTTTCGAAATTCTTTATTTAAAGGGGTGAAAATACGTGAAATGTGTTTTCGATTATCCTTCCATATCTATCGAATCAATCGAGATATCGAAGTACTCTTTGCTTTAAATTAGTGCTTTTGTAAATATCCCAAGAACCATTTAAAATATATTTTCAGAATTCGGCCCTAAACTGGTTAAAAAAGGGGTAATATGTGTTTTCGACTCACATTCGATATATATCGATCACATAGCTTTTTAATCAGCGACGTGATTTTTGTTTAGAACTGATGCTTACTCAAATACCTAAAAAGTAATTTTAGGAATTTTCGAAATTCGCGACCTAAGGACGTGAAAAAGGGTGAAAAGTGGTGAAAAACGTTTTCAATTAATCGTCGATATATCTTGAACCCAGCGGGCTAATGTTGTGTTTTTTACGTTCACGAGATACCAATAAAGTATTCTAAAACGTGTTTGAAGGGTTTATCGAAATTTACTCCCTTAGGTGGTGAAAAGACCTTGAATGTGTTTTAGATAAATCTTCGATATCTATCGAACCCGTCGAGATATAAAATTAATTTTTGCTTCAAGATGATGATTACAGAAATTATCGCAAAACGGTTTTCAGATTTTTCCAAATTCGATTTCTCAATACTGTGCACGGGTGATATGTGTTTTTTTAGTGAATTATCGATTTTGATTCGACTGAATGGGCTAGCGATGTGATTTACACTTCAGTTGGATACTTATACAAATATCGGCCTATAAGATGTAAATTAAAAATATTTTGAAATTCGACAACCAAAAGGGTGAAAAAGCACAACATTTGTTTTCCATCAACCCACGATATGTGTCTAACCAGTAGCGATATTGAGGTGTTGTTCGCGTCAGAGTGATGCTTACGTAAATATTAAAAAAAAAAAAAAAAAAAAAAAAAATATGTATGTAATTTTTTCTTTATAAGAAACATGATTATTAAGAATAAAACGTTGGTCAATATTCAATGCAGACGATCCGAAAAGCAGGAACGAGCAGCGAGAAACAACCTATACAGGAGTTTCACTCTACAGTAACCTATCGAGACGTGGTGTTGTACAACCTCTATGAGCCCAGGACACAGATATTTAATTTTTTTTTCAATAAATTTTATTTTCATGATTTATTTCGACGTTACGTGACGCAGTTGTTTGTCACTCAGGTCTAAATTCCGGGAGGTTCTGGGCTCGAATTCCGTTAAAAACAGCGTGCGAACGTTCAAATCTGACACACAAAAACTACAAGACAGCTCGAAAAGTGCAGTTTACATGTAATCTTTAAAAGGGGTAAAATTGCAGTTCGCTTTCCACTTAGGTTCCTCTACAATATCAGCTGACATATCGTCGGTATACTGACAAATGTGATTAAGTCATAAATGCTATTTCGTTTTAAAAACAGTATCAAATTGTAGATATTAACAAAAATGTGGTATGTTATTATACTGTGACACAACAGTACGAAACGACTAATAGGCTTTAAACTTGGGCAATTGTTCGTGAACAACATATACATATTCCTAGCATTTTTATAATTTTATCTCATTTTGACTTTGTCACTTTTGGCAGTAAACCGACGATATATCATCTCACTAATCTCAGGTTTGGGGCAACAAATACGTTTCCGCGAAACCAATAAAGTTAAAGTGAATATTTTGAAAATATATAATTGAGGGCACCGTCACCAATGGTTGTGCACAGGGTAAACAGATGTTTCTCATTCGATTAACCTCTTACCTTAGATGTCTGTAATTACCCCACAACGTCAAATAGGCAGGGCTATAAATAAGGCCCAGGCGAAGTCGCTGTTATGGCAGGGACAAACTTAAGACTGCTTTTCGCGTGGACAGTTATAGCTCCTTATCCTGCTGCAGAATTAGTTCAACTAGCCGCTTGGACATTCTAACACTTGATGACTGAAGTACCGATCTTGTGTACAAAGAGGTTTTTCAATTAAAGTAAATATTATCAGTAACGAATAATACTCGCGAGCAAAGCCGCGGGGGACTGCTAGTAACTATATAATTCTCAAATATGCCGATTTGAGTTTAACATATATTTAAGTATTTCGACATAAAATAAATAAGACACGGGACTACATTCGCGGATTCGCTGCCAACCATACAAGTAGTAAGACAACTATTGTTAATTTGCAACTTATGAACTAGTTTTTTTTTCAAAGTTTTAATCTTTAGTGCTCACTTTATCCCGAACAACCTGTAATGTGTGTCGATCAAGTGATACATGATATAGAAAAATTTTGACAGCGAAAACATAACCCTACTTAAGTAAGCAAATTGAAAATAAGACGCTGTTCTCTTTTCTCTATGGTACAAAAAGGTAGATTTGTAATTTTAATGAAGAAAAACTGTGTAAATCCCTTTTGCTAAATATCCACGGTCCGTGTAAATGTTTAGTATCAAATGCTACGATTCAAAGTACGGTTTTTATCTATTATGTACATTGTGGTTAGTCAGTTAAAATAGATACTAGGAAATTAAAAATTAATTGAACAAACTCAACTTGGATAGTGAATATGAGTATGTTGTATCTGTGAGCGTCATTTTATTATCGGGGCTGCTATTGTGAAGGATGTGTTTTTACATAAAGAGAGAGTATTATAAGTTTTTAAATAATAAAATATATAAATGAAATCGTTTGGAATGGAAAGTGAATAGTCTAATTAATGTTACGTGTAGTTCATTGTTTTTGCATGGAAAAATGTAAAATAAACTAACAAAATTGGTTTTATAATTTGTACATTTACACGATTGTGTTGTATGTTTAAAAGTTGAGTAAAGTATGTATTATGTAATATTTGTGATTAAATTTATTTTCTAAAGAGTGGAAATAATAATGTTATTTGATGTCAGAATTTGAAATACGCCATGTTAAAATATACTTTCTGATCGTAGGGTAAGTGTTGGTTTTTCTTGGTCACGATGCTTGTATTGGCATTGTATTGAAAATACATGTACAGATACACGCTGACAGCAAAACGCCAAGAAAAGCAAATGCAACTTACATTCAGTACACGCATGTGCGTGGTGTACCCAATATATTTCATGCATGTTTTATATATTAATCAGGAAGTATTGCAAATGTCAGCTACCGTAAAACGTGGTAACATGCAACACATGGAATAACTTGGAACACTAAACATTTTTTCCCCTTCAAATAGTAGCCTTAAGTAAATAAAATTAATTAAAAAAACTATGGATGTCTGCAATAAAATACGTTACATTTTACTTCCTGTAGACTTACATAGGAAATAAAAAAATATTAAGGAATTGTTCCAAACTACCCAGTGTGCTGCAAGTTACCACTTTTTACGATACCATTTACTGCGGATGCAATACTAAACCAGTTTATTTTAAAGCCATTATACAATACCAATTCATGCGTAACTTTTGTGGCAATTAGAACACATAATCCCCCTCCCCCTTTTCCAATTTTCCCAACAAATATTCTTGCCGGCTGTTGTAACTGTAGCCCTGAAACATCGAGCAAGGTGGAACAGTTGTAAATAACACTCGCCGCGTATTCGGGAGGACCTGGGTTGCATCCCTGACTCCGGCCATCTTGATTTCGGTTTTCCAGGGTTTTCCAAAACTACACCAGATGAACGATGCGGTTATTCCTTCATTAGACCAAGGCCCACTATTCCTCTTTTCAGCAATGTGTCTCTACCAAACCTTTGTGCTGTTCGAGGGCAAGAAAAGTGATAAAAAATTTATTAACATAATCTTTCAATATTATAATAAAAATATCACGCACATACAAGCAAATAATTTGTATATAATTGATAACGGAAACGTGCAAACTATAGACTGTACAAATGGTTTATGTTACAAAAGTACCAACAGTCAAATGACTTTCAGAATGATTATAAAAAAGGGGGGGGGGGTATAAAGGGGTTAGTTCATCTACCCTGAGTTTTACACAGTTTTGCACGTGGGTCAGGATGCAAGTGCACGTGGATTATATATGTCCAAAAGAATGGGAAACGTCAGTGTAACATCCGGGACGATGTAGTGATTACCAAGTTCAGGCATGTCTAACTGCAAGGAGATACTTGCGTCCGGGGCTGTTTTTTACCAATAGGCTCACTAGGCCCATGCCTACGGCGCAACTTACACATAATCTTATGCAATTTTGGCTAGTTATCGACTTAATTAAATTGTCTTAAAGTCAATAACCAGCGAAAATTGAAGGATTGAAATTCGAAAGGGGCTAAGTGCAAGAATTCATATTTTTACAATTATTCCATCAAAATGGTCTATATGCCGTTCCTAACGATCTTCAAATGAGAGGCAAGGCAATACAATTATTGTTGTAATAAGCACCTTGTCTAGTGATATTCAAGAGGTATTAAGTGCCATAGATAATGATATTCAAAAGGAAATAAGTGCCATGCATAATGATATTCAAAATGATATAAATGCCGCGTGTAATGATATTCAAAAGGTTATAAGTACCAGTGATATTTAAGAGGGAATAAGTGCCATTGACAATGATATTCAAAAGTTATAAGTACCATTGATATTCAAGAGGGAATAAGTGCCATTGATAATGATATTCAAAAGAAAAAAGTTCCGCGTGTAATGATAGTCAAAAGGTAATAAGTACCATGTCTAGTGATATTCAAGAAAGAATAAGTGCCATGTATAATGATATTCAAAAGGAAATAAGTTCCATGAATAATGATATGCAAAAGGTAATAAGTACCATTTCTAGTGATATTCAAGAAAGAATAAGTGCCATGTATAATGATATTCAAAAGGAAATAAGTTCCATGGATAATGATATGCAAAAGGTAATAAGTACAATGTCTAGTGATATTAAAGAGGGAATAAGTGCCGTGGATAACGATGTTCAAAAGGAAATTAGTGCCGTGTGTAACAATATTCAAAAGGAAATAAGTGCCATATGGCTAGTGATATTCAAGAGGGGATAAGTGCCATGATTAATGGTATTAAATATATATTAAAAAATAAATAAGTTGTACTGCCTTTGTACATTGGATTCCGATACTGTTTTGTGTAATTCTGAAGGTCTGTATATGTTTGATGTTTTGATAGCCAACAATGTTAACATGATCTATTCTTACTAATAAACTATGTTATTCCGATTAAATATGTGAGTATGTGTGTTTTCTATGTTATTCTGCTTTTTCTCGGAAGTAGGTTTTTGGCACTTAGTACATTTTGAATTTTAAATCTGCATTTATAAAAACTTATGTCTTGAAAAAAATTGGCTGCATAGTACCAACAATTTCCAACACTTCCATGTAACGGTTTAGCGATATAAACTCCCTTTCTGGATTTAATAAATAAAATGTATTAAAATATCATAAATTGCGATACGTGGTCACAAGCGCGTTCAAGAGGGGAAAAATCATAATTACATATTTGTATAAAATAGTGTTACGTTTGTATACGTTACGAACTAGTACATTTTCTAGTTACAAAAAATTAAGCTCAGCCAGTTCCCATAATGTTATTTCGAAGTAAAAATTTGCATATTATTTAATTTATTTTATGCACACCGCGAAAACCAGTAAACATAATTATATATTCTAATTGAGGCTCAAACCACATGTCACGGGCGAAGGTTTGAAGCATATAAAAACCCATTATTAAAAAGTATTTTTATTTAAAATAATTTGCAAACATTAGCAAAAAATTCCAAATTTTAGTAATAGTTTTAAAATACATAGGCCTAATGGTTTTTTATGTACTTCAAACCATTGTCCGTGACACACTGTTTCAATTCAATGATTTCATTTGGTTTTCGCCGTATGCACGATAAAAAACTATGTAAATTTTGACTTTGAAATGCCATTATGAGGAAAATAGACTGAGCTGATTTTTTTTGTATGAGGAGAATGTACTCCCAAGTAATGACAACAAAATTAACACTATTTCAGACAAATACATATTTTCAATTTTTCTCCTCTGGACCAACCTTAATGTAGAAGTAGTATGTCTATGTGTGGAGGGCTATAACATACTGTGCAATGTGCAGAGGTCATCTACATTTTAATATTTAAATTTAATATGAATGACGGATATTTATATTTCGTAAAACTGCAAAAAAAATTATTAAATTTAATTCTTAATATCAAAAAAAAATTAATTGAGCATTAATTTTTGCAAAATAAAATGCACGTTTCCGTAGTTGTGCTTTAGCATCGGCATTGTACGATAAAACATTCTTCAAGGTTATCTTGGTAGTAATTTCTATGCACATATATAAGGAAATATTAATAATTTAGCTAGCAATAATTTTATATTCGTTTTTATACATAACTTTCCGCTTTAAATTGTTTTACTATTACGGAAATTTACATGCTAAGTTCAAAGATACTCATATATACATGTAAATCTAGTATGCTTTATTTAACAATAGTATCTTAGAAACAAATTTGTGTGTAAGTTTTTAGTATTGCGGCTTGTTATTTTATTGTTAAATAATGATATAGCTGTTTGTGGCATAGGAAAAATGGAACAGCTTTTATTCCATGTGTGACGGCCCTATTTTATTGATACTTTTATATATAGAAATTAATGTAGTTTAGGTTAATTATGATGATTGATTGTAATGAAGTGGCCTTTATTGTCATATGTAACATATTGCCATCCATTTTAACTTCAGTATTAATTGTGAGGGGTCTGTGGGATCCTCTGATAGGCCAGTATAAAAACAGTAGACAATATGACTATTACTAATATTATCACAGAGGTATCGGGTCTGGTATCGTTTTAACCTGTGGAATGTCACAGACTTGAATATGCTAGTAACATTTAGATAATTTTATTTATAATGATTATAGTATTTAAGAGTGATAATTGCCCGCCGGTCTGGCGACAATAGAGCAGTTGATGAGTGGGCCGTACCACATGCTGTCCTAGAAGGGGGGCGCCCGACCTCCCCCTGTCGCCATGCCATACAATCCTCTCTCTTTCTCTCTCGCCTACACATTTGTTCTCCTTTTCCCCTCCCCCAACAGACCCCGTGTAAAATACGTAATTTGAACTAGAATTATATTAATTGAAGATAGCAAGTAGTAATTAGGCTAAGTGTTTTATTTGTAATTGCTGTGAGAATGTGCCCATGTTTAATTTGATTTTAAATAAATACGGAGGTTTCCACAAGGGACGCACGCAATGTTCGGGCCAGGGCTTCGCTCTGATTGGTCGGGGGAACCTACCCGCCCCTATGAGTCCGGTGGGGCGGAAAGGGGACGCCGCCCAGGAGAGCAGAGAAGCGAGACGCGAGGCACTAAGAGAAAAGTCGCGACGCGGGGACGCAATGGAGTCTTAAGACGAGCCGGGTGTGTGTGAGCTCCGGAGGACAAGTGTCGGGATCTTCGTCGTCGGGTTTGTAAGGACGGTGGACAGCGAGCTCGAGGTCACCGGAGTGTGGACTTTTCGGGTGATCGAGGCCGGTACCTGCAACATAATTAACGTCGTGACCGATCAAAAGCCGCCGGAGGAAGTGCCTATTCTTTTCGTCGAAAGAAACTATAAGTGCCTACCTCTCGTGACGCAACCCGCAGTGCGTGAGTCCCTTAGGCCGATTTAAAAAGAAACTCCTCTGATTTTTTAAATTTCAATTAGAGCTAGCCGGGCATACTACAACATTACTTAATACGAACCCAATCATCCAACATTAATCACGTAAGAGACAGAGCATCGACACCTCTTATTATAACCAAACGCGGATCACGAACACCATCGCAGGACGTGGCACATGTTATGTTTAAGAGGGTACCACGAAAGACGTAATGTGCAAAACTATATTCAACAGCTAAATTTCATTTTATTGTATAATACTACGTGCAAACAGTTATTCAGAATATTTGTGTCACATTCACTGCAAAACCCTTATATATATATATATATATATATATATATATATATATATATATATATAACATGTATATTTTTAGCACAATTTTTTTGTACAGGTGTGTAATAATAGCTTCATTCTGTTAGATCAAATATTACCATTATAGAAAAATAGTATACATAGTAAAAATAATGTTTTTATGTTATTTACGATAGCGTGCTTGTTTTCCCTTAATTTAAGAACTACACAAAATAATATTTTCCTTCAGATTTTCCATTGCTGTAACAAAGGAGGACATTAAGAACATACATATAAAGTTGTTATTCAATATGTATAAATTATCCTAATTTGTGCTACAAAGTTTTAAAACAGAAACTGTGAAATCTGTTAAAAATATGGTACATATGGCAGATAAAAAATGCACACGGAATATTTACATAAATTAATGTGATGTTTAGGAAATGTATACTGGTTGACTCATTTACAGTAAAATAACGTAAATTATCCATACCGAATTTAACCATAAAGATTCGTTTAATAACTACTCACCCACTCAAATTAATAAGATTTTCGATTTCAGTGCACTCGTAACTACTATACCTAAATTACTTTCTTTAACTCTAACTACTTATTATAATATTTTGTAATACTTATCTGTTTTAGAATAGTTTAAAATCATATATCAAATAGATATGAATTAGATAAGAACATTTGTACAATAAAGACAAAATTTGCAAGTTTTCTCACAAGTCAATTATTCTCAATTTTTCTTAAGATAAACAAGTTGAATAAGTAAACATAGTTATTGATTTTAGTAAGTTTTTATATCTTACAAATGCAGCAATGTAATTCAAAAGGGAAACCTACTTAGATATTACAAGATAAAAAACATACGTCACCAGATAACACCAGTAATTCCATTTGCTTGTAACAAAGGACTTGTAATGTAAAAAAATGTTTTTGTAGATACAATTACACAAGAATTACTCAGCCCAGCTGTCTTATACGTTGAGGTCTCTTTGGAATAACTTCACTGAGTGGTTAAGCCAACAGAACAATATTGCGAAGGAAGAATTGATTTCACAAAGTCTACATTAGTTTAATAAGGTAGGTGGTGTATTACGGATGTGTTTGGGAAGAATTTACTATAGACAGGCAACATGGTAAGATTCACAATCTTGTTTTAAATGATAAGAGCATAATTTGTAATAAATGATAGAAGGAAAATATAGTAAATACGTACTTGTGTAATGTAGGCTGATGGGAAAATGTCAAAGTGGACTTCAGAAAAGAAAAAGGAGGTTTCCAACATAATAAAATACATGTATTGTTATTTAATTTTGTAATAAAACATCATTTATATTTCCTTGCTAAGTAACCACGTATCGAAATATGGTTCACTAATAGTGTACTTATTGTGTAAATATTAACATTTGAATTGCAGAGATTAAAATTACTTTCAAATTCGAAGAAATGGTATTGTCGCTTCATTAATGTACAATATGCGCAGTAAATATCTTTGTATTTTAATACAATGCTATCTTCATCACTATTGGTTTGCTGCACGCATGAATGTAACCAAGTGTATACACAGAATTGAACAAATCTGCGTTTTGCGTATTTTTCCACGCAACAATTCAATGTGAAATGTATTGGTAATAAAATAAAGCACACATTAACTGATTATTTTTCTTCTTCTTGGTAAAACTAATAATGTCAGGATAAACTATGAAATATCAATTTGCAGAGTAAATTAATACTAACATTAATAATCTACTTGAAAAGTTTCGATATTCTTTAGGCATTATGGCATACTGAAACCTGTAACAAGACTTAACAATGAACAATGTATTTTAAAAAAATTTCTAAAACTAGTGTTCGTCAACTTAGCCACAAACACTCTCAACAACTTAAGATTAAAATGTACGTGCCAACTTTATAAAAACATAAAACAAATATACGGCACAATATACAATGCTCAAAATGATTTCGAATAACTTTGTAATGATTAGAAAAGTTTTAACCAACTGAAAATAATGTTTCCAATGTTGAGAAAACTAGCCAAATAAAGTTTTTCTTTTTATTTGGCAAAATAATTACATAAATAAATAATTTTTACCTACTTTCGTTACAAACCTCTTAGTTTATAGAGCTGTTTCGTACAAAATTTTTTACATTAGTTGAAATGGAATGAATAGCACGTAATAAAATTTAGGTACGTGTTTTTGTTCCCAGATATCAATGCAGAGGTCAACTGAAGCTGATTTTCTCAACCTAATCCAGCCATTAATAAAGGTGAAAAGACTGTTGGGACTTGAAACTTACAATGTTTCAGTCTCTCAAGTAGGCGGCAAGAAGATAATATCACTAAAACTTTCGAAATTCGGAACTGTTTACGCTGCAACACTCACATTGATTATTCCCATTAATTACATAATTTTCTTTAAATTGAATCACACTGCTAGCGAGAGTTTTACAACTTCTACCTGCGGGATTATTTCATCTAGCGTTTTAGTCATCAGCTGCTTGTGTGGTCTGGTGAGGATGCAACTAAATAGCGAAAGCAGACAAAAGATCAAGCAAAGTTTTACAGATGTTGATGAAGTCCTACTGAATCAGACAAGTTATATTTACAAACAATGGAATAATCAGTTATCCTTGATCTCACGTGCAATTTTTACACTGCTCTTTTGCATATTTGTTTTTGACGTGTTTGTGTGTTCCGCCGAATATGACATTTCATACATTGTCTCAGCAGTTCCGTATTGCTTAGCTCATTTCATTAATATGACAATGACGATAAGTTACACCTACTGGGTTCTTTTGAGTAAGCAGAGATTAAGAATATTAAATTCTAAATTGTTCAATAAAATCTCATCTAGAATCAACTATACGAGTACAACTCTAGTTACTAACATGCAAAGTAATTTCCCAATGCACGATGCAGGCATACCTTTTGCTGAGAGAGCTGTCATGTCAAATTGCTGCAGCATCGCAACATTAAAAAAACTTTATGATAAAATATATGACATCATGGAATTGATAAATCTCACATACGGCGTACAAGCGCTGTTGTTAGTCTTATTATCTTTCGCAAATACGACGTTTTTTGTGTTCTATTCTCTCCAATTATGTTTCGCCCCACAAAATCGTACTGGTAGTTTTGTGAATTCGATACCTACAATATTATTGACGGCGTTTTCTATCGCTCAAGCTGTAGCTCTTGTAGCATCGAGCAGTGCCGCTACCAAGGAGGCGAGAACAACCAAGGTCATCATACACAAGTTGTTGCTACGGAGAACAACAGGCCGAGCTACGTCGAAGGAGCTCAAACATTTTATCGATTACATCTCCAGCAGAGAGTTGACATTCAGTTGTGCTGGTTTCTTCACTTTAGACTATCCTTTACTAACTTCAATGGCTGGCTGTGTTGCATCATACATTGTGGTACTGATTCAGTTTTACGCTATGGAACTTTACACATAGTAAAATTTATTATTTGTTACACTCGCATAGTGTTATATAGGTTGTACCCGTCCTCATAGATTAATATACAAACAATATCTTCGTAGGTACTTGAAAACAGAAAATTGAAATAGATTTCAAGTTGAACTTACATTGTTTGATAAGCAATAAAGCACGTTGTTATTCACAGCTGACACATCGTTTAGAGAGAAGGTTGGATGTGGCGACTTAAACTGTAGTTGAGTTGGCCGTTTCTATTGCATGATGGTTGTTACTGTCAGCAGAACTGTTTGCGATGTGATATATGTCTAACCGAATAACAATCTGGAAAATAATTTTCTTCATACCGGTAACGTTGTTAAGAATTTGTTGTGTACAGACTTATAAAAGTATAAAAAAACTGAGAAATATTTGTTTATAGCCAGTCTGTGGGTCTCGAAATATCCTTCTAACGAGCTACAGGCTTAAAACGACGCGCTGTTCGTTTGATTTTAGCCCTGTGTGGTCAAAGTACGTGCAAGTTGTTCCCAAGGGAGCTGTCCAGCGAGCTGACGTCAGCGAAAGATTCCATTCACGGGGCACGTTGGTCAAGAACTCATCAAAGTGTGTAAACAAACAACTTATGTGTAAATATAGCTCGCTTTGCAAAGACATGTTGGAAGTAGCTTCCTCTGATATACACCATGACCATGATATTTATTCAGCCATCCGTGTTGTTACACACTGGCGAAACTACCGTGTATTTGTTGAACTTCTACGTAGGCTGCAAGACCTCACAGACGTCTTCACACTCTATGACTAAGTGATAGATACAGAAATGTCGAAGTGTGTTAAGTCCAAGGACCTGGAATAACAAGCTACAAGATTTTCTCTCTCCATCACCCTCTACGGAAGGTGTCACTACAGAGCTAATGTGCATCATGTGTAAATAACACGCAAAGGCTTGCACGGTAAGTTTCCCATCTTATATGTAACATGGCAGAACATCATCCTTAAATTACAAGTAAATATTTAAAGTATGGTGAGGTAAGTTACATAACTTGATACGTGCTTCATATGCAGGGGTTGTGAATCACTTAGTGCAAGACTGGTGTTTGTATTAAATGTTCCGTCTGGTCTGATCAGTATCTCTATGCACCATGCCATAATATAACTACGTTTTCATTGTCACAATTTTGCGATGAAAACAAATCACTATATATATATATATATATATATATATATATATATATATATATATATATATATATATATATATATATATACACACACACTTTAGCTGGCCAGCTGCGGCTTTGCCCGCGTGAATTTATGTAATGTAAATTGTAACTCTGGATAAAATATGTGATGACGGCGTTTAAAAGCTCAGTGTAAAGAGCGCGAGCGATATGCTCGTATGATGCAATAGTAATTCCCATCGTAAAGTCTTGCACGGGATACGAACCCATAACCACACCCTTCTCACACCACAAATTTTATACAATACCTGAGTGAATGCTTACAGGCAGGTCGTGATAATACTTTCGTATTTACAGGCTAAAGTACAAAGAGGTTTCATTTATAAGTAGGTTGGCAAAAAGAAACAACTGCTGAATTATTTATCTGTGGTCATTCTCTTTTTTCGGGAGACACTAACATTTTACTGCTTCTCACATCCTTAATTTTAGAATTTCATAATATCTTTAATTTGATTTGCAGATATTTACGTAAGCTTCATTCTTATCAAGAAATCATCTAGATATCTGAACGGGTATAAGCGGTACAGATGATCATTTGAAAACTCATTGATTTTTTTAAACAGCTTTCAAGGACGAATTTCGAAAAGTTCTAAAAATTATTTTTAGATATTTACTTAAGCATAATTTTTAAGAAAAAATTACCTCACCATGTGAAATGGTTTAGGAGATATCATGCATTAATGAAAAACATATTTTACGGCTTTTAACCCCCTTAATTTTCGAATTTCACAAAATCGAAAAATTCGCAAATATGCATATTCAAGTTCGAATATAATAACTTCTCTAAAATTATAAAAAAATACGGAACAGGAAATTTTTCAATAATAATCCTGCAATTTTTATCGGCCGGTGTGATAATTGTACGATATCTGATCGATTGGGATTCCTTAACGTAGTATAATCATGCAAATATTTATAAAAAAATTTAAGGCTGTTCGTTCTATTATATTTTCTGTAGTGAAAACATTAAAAATGATTATTTATTTTAATACTTCTCGTCATAATGCCTACTCAATTAAATATGCAAAATATGGCTTGGTTTGGAATCCACTTTATATCTGACACACGTTTTAACTTCGATAATTTTGCTAACCAGAATCTCAGTTATGATATTTCTTAGGTCAGGAACCAAAACTCTAGAGAACTGGTTCGTACACCGTACAATTTTATCCAAGCATTTTTAAATCTGATCTGCTGTAGTTATTAAGAGTGTTTGTTTATATTTAAAATATATTTTTACAAAAATGCAGGTTGTCATGCGTGACTTAATAACTCGCTTCTAGTTCAAAAAATTAATCTGAATAATTGGTAATATGCATTTTTGACTATGTACGTATGTAATCCTATATATTACACACATATATTTTTTCCTTTTTTTTTAACCTTCGTAATATACGTCGGAAGCAGAGATAATCTAAATTTTTCTGCTTTAAGTTACATTTGATTTTTTAAAATCATTTTAAATCCAGTCACTATTCTTCAAAGCGTTTGGCAGAAAAGAATAAGCAAAGAGGGAAATCTGTCGAAATTACTGCCCTGCATGATTTTAACACATATTTATTACGCCATGTCTTTCAGCAGCGTTTTATTATTTAAAGCGGAATCGAATCACTTAAATATATTGGGTAAAATAACAATTTATGCAGTGCTTCATGTAGTAGAATTACAACAAATTTTCGTACCACAAGTTATATTGCTTTCAACTAGACATTATTATTTAACATGCTGGTTTGTTTAATGCAATGTCAAGTCCAACTCCACGAATGTATTTTTCAGTAGTAAATAATGAAATCTCTAGCGTGTATTTGATAAAAAATGCAATATAATGTTTCATGTTTGTCAGTTGAGTAAACAGCTATGTCTTTCTATAATTGCTAGTTTTGTCATAAAGAAAGGTAAATAAAATTTAATTTATAAGTATAAACTATTAGGTACTATTATAAGAACAGCTTGCATCAACTTATAAACCATTGTTTCGAGTTCTCATCAATATAACAAAATAAGTAAATTAAATGGGTGGTTAATATTTCAACATTTTTTAGAATTTGGTTTCTTGGACGTCACAACAGCTCAACGAATTTTTTCCTTATAAAATATCATTACTTATACCATTAGCAAATAAGGACGGACGAAGGATACGCACTTGACATTTTGATCGCACCAAGTCAACACTGGAAATACCAGTCTAGCAAACAACCGTCTTAAAGTAACAAAGGAATAATTTCACAAAGTGCTCGTGTGGATATCGAAAATGAGACAGGACGACTTGGCAACGTCAAGCTAACAGTTAGTTCCATCAGGATAGTTGTAGCCTTCTGTTGTACTTGCACAGACGAGCCTGTTTGAGAAACAAGGTACGTTTACAACACTGGTGATTATAGTGACTTACTCACGTAAGAAATTATGTGAGTGCTTGGAATAAGTAATAGCAGACATTCTTAAGTGTAGTATTAGTTGTTTATACCACTTTTAGCCATTGTATCTCTAAAAGCAAACCGGTACAATAACTTATGCAGAACACTACTTTCCTCAAAACTGAAAGTTAACGTTCATTGTAGCAGTATCACTACCGCACTGAATATCCATGTCCAAACTCGGCAGTGTCTTGAACACCTTCCTTGGCCAATAGCCTTTGCATATTTGGTGCATGGGCACCTTTGCTGTCAGTGTAATCCTTGTCTCAGTATGAAGCCGCCATGTATTCACATATACACAATACACGTTGCGCGCGCAAAGGCACATAGGCCACTGTTGTCCAAAGTAGAAAAGCGTGACGTTCAATCTTTACAGTGAGAACGTACAGGGGAAGATACAGAAGACGCTATTGACCAAGGAAGGTATCCAAGACACTGCTGAGTTAGGATAAGGATCTTCAGTGTGGTAGTGTTACTGCTATATTGAATGTTAGGCTTTCAATTTTTAGGAAAGTAGTGTTCTGCATAAGTTACGGTACCGGTCTGCTTTTAGAGGTATAATGGCTAAAAGTGGTAGCGCTTTGTTGCAAATTGTTTTTTATAAAAAAGTTCAAGTATAGTTTAAAATTAAGTATTCCGAAGTATTGTTGGATTAATTGGATCACAGTCTACGGCAATTATAACACTTCCGAGAAGTTTGAAAACTGAGAGTATAAGACAAGATGTTAAATGTACAGGTTTAAAGTAAAATTACATTTTAAACTAAACAGTATAGATTGTTGTACAGTTTTCTAGGATATTTTCTTGTGCGGATTATTATTAGCTTAAACAAATCGAAATTTTATCGGCGACGCATTGATAAAGACAAAAAAAAAAAAAAATAAAATACGCATTTAGTTTCAATTAGCAAGAATATATTTTGCATGTAAAATATGATTGGTTAATAGCTAAGGAATTATAATTCTGTTTACTACATTCTTACTTGGTAACTCAAAGATGTTCCAACAATATTATTAAACAGAGCTAGCGTTCAAATAACATAAATTTCCAAGCAACAAGTTAACTTTCAATTAAATATTTGATGTAGGGTACTGCATGTAAAGCGGAAAATTGTAACTGATAAAGGTTTGTGTGGCATTAATTAAAAAATTCACAATCATGGAATAATTTAATACTATTGGAATAATACATTAACGAAACTAAATATTTTCCTTGTTAACAGCAAACCTATGACTGAGGCTTCGCAAAGTTTTGGTGCCATTTTTTTAGAAGTTACTCGTGTTTAATTTCATGCATTTTTTTATTTACAGATACCAATGGATGAATCAATCCAATCTGGCTTTCTTCACTCTATCCAGCCACTGATTAAGATAAAAAGGATTTTTGGTCTTGAGATATTTGATGTTTCGTATTTTCAAGTAGGTGAGACATGGATTCTGTCATTAACGCGCTCAAAAAAGACAGCTGTTTACACTGGGATGATCATCATAACGATTCCAGTGGGTCACGTTTTCTGGTGTTATAAGTTTGCTGGTGATATAGTCGATGGATTCACAAATTTAGCCTTTGAATTCATCACGTTTAGTGCTTTGGTAATTATATCTGAGACCTGCTTGCTAACAATGCTTTTTAATATCAAAGAGAGGCAAAAAATTATTGAAAACTTTATTGAGATTGATCAGTTGCTAATGAGTCCACAACATAATGTTTACAATAAGTGGCGTAAACGATCTTCAAAAGTCATTGCAATTGTATTTGCGCAATTTGTTGCGGTGTTCATCTTCAATATGTTTATTTGTTACTGGCTCGAAAGTGATGCATACTACTATGTGACTCTGGTCCCCAACTATCTAGCTGATGCTGTCATATTAACAAAGACACTTAATTTCATGCACTGGATCTTGATGATTAAAGGTAGAATAAAAATGTTAAATGAGTTATTATTCAGTGAAATACCAATGCGACTGCATTATAATAGATTCACTGTTTTTACAACGAGAATTCACGAATCGAGGCATCAAAATGTTACTGCTAGCAACCAGACGGCAAGGAATAATTCTTCTGAAAATGTATCAAATCTCTGCAACGTATCTACTTTGACTTTACTTTATGATAAAATCTCTGACACAATTCAGCTTGTTAGCAACACTTACGGAGTTCAGGCACTCTTAATAATACTGCAATCGTTTCTAAGTATTACCATATGTGTATTCTGTGGCCTTCAACTGTGTTTCACACAACATAGTCGTAGAATCTGGAAGATGGAGCTTGTTAGTTCACTTTTGCTCGCTTTTATTACCACCTCTCAAGCTGTAGCTCTTGTAGCATCGAGCAGCGCCACTATGAAGGAATTGACGGCAACCAAGGTCATCATACACAAGATGTTGCTACAGAAAACAACAGACGAAGCCATCATGAATGAGCTCAGAGAGTTTAGCGACTACATCTCCAGCAGAGAGTTGAAATTCAGTTGTGCTGGCTTCTTCAATCTGGACTATCCTCTGCTAGCCTCTATGGCTGGATGTGTTGCATCATACGTCGTTATGTTGCTTCAGTTTTACTCATCAGAAGTTTGCAAGTAGCTGACGAAATTTTGATATTTGCAAACTGTTTTACTAATTGGATTCGAAAGGAACTTAAGTGACTAGATTCAGTTTCTTAGACGTACTCCATTGCAAAATTGAACGACTCTCAAAGAAAAACCAAACAAATAAAAGAAACCATAAAATAAACAGAGTTTGCTTTGTCAGCAAGATACATACACAACATGAAATTCCAAGATGGAATCGGGTCAAATAAAAACAAACAGATAATAAATGAAATTAATAACACAATAAAATAAAAAACCAAATACCATGCGACACAACGATGAGACGAAACAACAAACACAGTAGATATCAGACACGAACAGAAAAATAACAAAAGAACACAACAAGTAGACGAGACAAAACGCAACAGATATCAGACATATACAGACAAGACAAACGACACAATGAAGAGACGAAACAAAACACAGTAGTTTTCCAGACAGACAGTGTTACGACGTTTCGGGA
>PNEQ01121410.1:0-39926 GCA_003012365.1 Medauroidea extradentata | reverse complement strand
TCGCTCTCGTTCAATTTTGCAATGGAGTACGTCCAAGAAACTGAATCTAGTCATGAACTTCCATTGCACAGTTCTTTCAAAGATCAGGAACTTAAGTGTATTGTCGCAGTAGTACCGTGCAATTGATATGGAATATCATCACGTAAAAAAATGTGGCTCGTATACGCCGAGTTTAGAATACCAGTAAATACGTTTCGAATTTTTCGTAATCTTTGAACATTTTCCAGAAGTATATTTGTAATCAATGGAAGCTTTTACACATTACTAGGCAGTTCTAATTGTTTCCCGTGAAATAACATTAAAATTAATTCAGGTTAAATCATGGTCAGATATAAAGATAAATATATTTTTTGAAGAATATGTGTTCTCGATTTTAAAATTCCGGCATTTATTTGAAACCACTCTCTCACTCGTTCCTAAACACTAAGTTATTGAATATTGCAGCTATGTGAAAAATTAACGTATCGGTCAAATTTGAGCGTGACTACACAATATAGGTATTATTTAGTGAATGAAATGTTTGTTATATTTCCTGAAATTGTACTATAGAGATCACAGGGCTTTTTAACTATAGTGCACGAATTGGTGTCCAACATAATAATAAGGTAGAATTAAATCATTACTTCTTGTTATGATTTGCATATGTTGAATTGAGCTCTACCGAGTAATAACTTTTTTGTGGGTGATATATATATATATATATATATATATATGTGTGTGTGTGTGTGTGTGTCTGTGTGTGTGTTGCGCTTAAATAATATTAATATTTGTTATTCAAATAGATTGATATATTATATAAGAATTTGCACTCAAGTATTAAAATCAATAATTTTATTTTTATTCATAACCAAATAATCAAAGAAAGACATTGAAATTAAATTCTTTTGATCTGCGGGGCTGATGTTATAAATAGAGCCCACGATTTTTCGCGAAAAAAATTCTGCAATGCCTTATGTGCACATATGAAGCTGTGCTTCATGGTTATTGGCAGAGTGTACTGTTGCACCGACTGTGCCAACAGGAACAAGGTTACAGCGACACCACACGTCTGTGATCTGCGGGTAGAACCCTAGACGCTGAGAGTTAAAAACAGCCAATCACTGACCATGAAGCATGGATGCATATGCGCACGTAAGGCATTGAAACAAATTGTTGCAGAATTCTTTTGACGAGAAATCGTGGGCTCTTTAAAAGAAGAGGTTGAGTTGTTGGTTACCAATGTTTACTTACAAATCAAAATGTTTACTATTATATTTGAATCAACCCTGACTTTATTTATATTCAATTACTGTACATAATATTTACCCCTCATTTTCGATTACCGCATGCAACGTACAATCTTAACATATTTGCGCTGTATTTTGCTTGACTATTTATTTAAAACATGTAGTGTAATACATACATAATACAACGTAAAATATTACTAAATAAATTTATTACTTGTCAAATATTCGTTAACCAATACGTTGAACATGTTGTTTATTTAATTATTTGCATATATTTTTAGTGATTTACATGTGCTTTATAATTAAAAATGGCCAACAAACCATCGACATAACTATAATTCATTATTGATCTGAATAAATACAAAAAAATATTGTTAAATCACAGGCATTCTTGTTTTAAGATGAAAAATTATACCCAGCTATTCAAAAGATAAGAACATACAAAAGAAATACATAAACATGCACCATGTTTGACGAACAAAGCAATACGCGGGACTGATTAAAACACGACATTTGTTAGGAGACATCTTAATTTATATTACAATCACCCCGAACGCAACGAAAGTAGAAAGCAATTCAAGCGTGAAAATACGTTGCACAAATGCTAATGTCTACTTGGTTTATGGTAACCCACGATTGACAATGAGTGTTACCAGGGCTATGTCCGGCACCTACACACGTTCGAGAGTGTGAAGTCTGGGGATCTAGCAGGCCAGGTAGCATGAATGTACATTGATCACACAGTGTTGTCACAGTGATATGGAGACAAGTGTTATCTTCCTGGAAGATTTTCCTTCTGTGTGTCATGATATGGTAGGAAGACAGGCTTGACATTACGTGTGTACGAAGTGATCATCGTGGTCTCATTACAGGATCTTCAAATGGTCATTAAAACAGTAACCTAGTAATATCATTTGCTATCGTTTAATGTGACAGATACAAGTCTCTCACTCTAGAGACGAACTTCAGAGTGCGTCGTGTAGGCACACAAGACGCTGTCGGATATTTGAACCAATTACCCAAGTGCCCTTGGAGGGGAGGGTTAAGCTGCTGTGATCTTTTATCGTACAACTCGACACTTCTCCACGACAGCTCGTCACATGGTTCAACGGGATTTATACTTGTTACCACCGACATACACAATAGAAATTGACAGTTCGCAAAGATATATACTTTGTCTCAATGCTTTCAGGAGAAATGAGGCTATTTCCTAAAAACACAATGCTTGGATAAAACAGTTTTGGTTTTTAGTTCCCTAAAGATGTTGTTGACTTTCGATATAAAGTACTTTATTTTATGCAACTTTTAAAATATAGGTCATTCGGGATAAAGTGAGCACTAAAGATATAACTTTTGAAAAAAAAAATCACTAGCCGTTACTGCAAATGAGTCACCATTAACAAGAGTTACTTTACTGCTTGTATGTTTGGTAGCGAATCATCGCATGTAGTTCCATGTATTTTCCTATTTGAATACAACATTAGTGAAAGACCATTAAGATGAAATCGACTTCTCTGTATGTAATACACTTTTAAATATTTACATATTTATGATCTTATTGACATTTCTACTGACAGTATAATTTGACTTAATTAGCGCCAGCACAAAAAGACGCTACCTGGCAGTTGGACGTGGCTGTTTGCTCCGCGCATCAGACCATTCAAAATTCCACCGACAGGTGGCATCACAGTAAGGCTGGGAATAACTGTTAATTACTAATCACATTGACGATAGTGACAGTTACCAGGAAATACTTGTCACTAAACTTTGTGACATTAAGTCACCGTGACTGTTGACTCGTTCAGTGAACGCGCCCTCGTATATCTGTCGGTGAATTGTTACTTCATCCTGTGACTGTCACTGAGCATGGTGACTTGAACAGTGAACACACACTCGTTTGTCTTTTGGTGAATTGCTTTCTTTTGTGAAGTGTTTAATGCAAAGGAAAATGCATTATCATACTTAACAATAAAAATTATTGATAAATGAGTCATAATACGATATCTAGCTAAATATTAATTATTCTGTATTATCTAACCGCAACACTTAACTAAATAAATAAAAAAAATTATGGTACAATTACAAATATTTCAACAAATTACTAAACGTTGTCATGTTTGTCTTAGTAAGTATCCTCGACAGTATACACGGCCACCAATTCGTAGAACGACCATTACATTTCGCTGTTGAAAGACAACAGCTGTTTCACCACAGCACCTGTCGCAATCACTTGGCGCGTGGTGTGACACATTCGCCGTGATTATGCTACGATTCGGTGACGAAATATCACATGGCCTTGCATGGTGTGAAGGAGGGAGTCCTGAGTTGAAGCGCAGATAATTGTAGCAGTCGCAAAAGTTTCGTGACCTTGTCACGGTGCTTTGAGACAGCCTGTCACTGTTATAACTGTGGAAAAAAATTTATCAGTGACAAAGTCACTGTACGTGAATGTCATCTCACTCCTATTAGGTTATCGTCGCCTCGCTTGTTTGGAAGCGAGTCAAATCACAACATCTTTTTTTTGTATCACACATTGAGAAAATACGTTATTTATGGTTTCTGTTAACTGAATCTTCGTTGCTCATGGCAACAGAACTGATAGAAACTTGAATTCTTGAATTGCGTGTGTCATGTGTGTTTTAAGTGGCAGTTTTAAGTTACAAATTCAAATATACCTATGCCCGCATTTAATTTACGAGATTCGTAACGGTAATAGTGCGTGTTGTATCAATTAGAGTCGATGGACAAACAAGTATTTTAAGACATTAACTCGCAGGTATTTATAACTAAGATTACTATTGATAATAGCAAATATTCAGCCCTTGTGCATTTAATGAGTAGATATTGTAGATTTCATTTTCATTGAAGTAGTGTACCCTATTGTAGATATAAATAAAAGGACGTGGCAATATGTATGTTTACGTTCGACGGAAAGATATAATCTGGCAGAAAATAGGAAATAATCAAGGCAGTTTTGAGTGCTCACTTCATTCTGAATCACCTATATAAACACGTGCTACGCATTTATTACTATGGGCATGCGGCTCCGATTTCAGTAACTCTGTCGGTTTTCTTAGTATGTATGCAGTCGTAACCACGGAAGTTTTGGCTTTGGAATGAGATCACGCAAATAGTACGCATGCTTGAAACATTTACACAATATAAACATGCAGTGAATAGTTAAGCATGCTGTAGGCATATTTAGCATAAAAATTAAATGTGTTGTTTCCGTTCCCAATGAATAGTCACTGACACGTCAGGTGGAGTTGTCATAATTCGCAGGGCTCGCGTTCAGGAGAAATTGAGTTCTATTTTAGAGCTAGCAATCCTAGATTATGATTTTATTGGTGCACCTGAATGACTCCATGCTTTCACTTCTAGTCCTGTTCTAAATTCTCTCAGTCGCTGGCTCTGTCTCTAAGGTGTACAGCCCTGCCAACCCACCTTTCTACCTTACTCTTGTTTGTTAACGTTCGTACTTGCAGTCATTCAGTATAAGGGCGGGGGAGTGTACGGTATATGATTACGGTGTGTTACGATATGGCAAGTGCTACAGTTCAAGTCAAGATTAATTCCTCTCACCACAAGTTTATCAACACGATCACGACCATAACGACACATGTCACTGAACACGCATTGTTCTTCAGTCGCGTCTCCAGCACACATACGTTCTACACAAATATGTACATAAAGGATAAACACATAAATGTCTCTCAGCGTATAGACTGAATCAAATAATTTCTTAAATTCAATTTGTATAATTAAATCCTACTCTCTTATATACTAGCTTTCAAGCTCTGAAAATATAGTGTAAAGACTTATTTAAAGTCTAGGAAGTCAGTCCGTAAGATAATATTTTACGGCGAAGAAGAACAACGCAGTAGAAGTAACTGTAATGGGAATGTATGGATCACTGCAATGAAAAATGCCGTTGAACACACCTTAATGAAGTCAATTAAAAATATGAGACTACAAAGATGTTCACAGTAGTCTAAAACTAATTTTAATGTCTGGAGCCATTTTTAACAACTTTAGTTTATACGACGTGTTAAAATAACCTTGTTTGATAAAAACAGTACATTATGATACATATACAAAATCTATCACTTCGAATAACATACGTTGAAAGTAGCCTAGGATTCATTATTTGGTAGCCTAGTCTCTGTACATGTACAGTATTCGAAAAAATGATAAACAATAAGTTATTTTGCAGCATAATAACTACATTCACTTACATCGCAACAAGGAACATCACAAAGACAAACTTAATATATCAAGAAAGAAAAAACTTTTTCTCAGGTTTGTCCGGCAGAAATTGCATTTTGTATTTTTCGCAGTGAAAGCTTTTCTTATGTGTTTAATACTTTCTTGTGCTACGCAACATGCAGGCAATAGTACTGAATACAGTTTTCGTAGAAAACAATGTAAGCGAGTTTTGAAAACCACAGCATTAAAATAATAAATGTATTGAAAGGTGTTTGGAATGACGAAACCAGAAGTTGCCGTACTTTAAAGCCACGGAAATCGAATAAAAGTGAAGCAAATCGTTACATCCGACCATCATACACAGCTAGACACATGAAAATTCAAAAAGGTAAAATTTTTTATTTGAATTTCTTCAAACCGGACGATTATAGTTCTTTGTGAACCAGAAACAAATACGCACCAATGTGCAACCTAGCAAATAAAACATGGATGTGTTACCACAAAGCCGGCTTTCAATAAAATAACCACGTTGATGAAACCTTATTAGGCTAAGCATATTCCAGCAGACCGACCTGTGTATTTACAGTATGTGATTATATTTTATGTTTAAACAATGAAAACCATGCATTTAAGTTATGGTTGAAGCACAGTTTTTCTATAAGAATAATACTAAATGTTTATATTTTAAGGATTCGTCAACGAGTAGTTACTAGCACGTACTTGATATGTGATGTTATTGTCGTGTTAGTAATATATACAAGTACAATATATTTATGTGTAATATGTATTTCGTTATGGTATTAACTGGAAAAGTTGTTCATATTAACAAATATAATGTCAAATGCACTAGCACAAATGTGAACAGCAATGTATGACAGTCACGATATGAAAATAAAACATATGTGCTTTGTGTCGCAGTTTTTTTCAAAATATTTCCTTATTAATTTCACATAACGAGAATTTGGTTATTGACTTCGGCACTTTTCACTGTTGGGTTTTTCTTACCAAAGTATGTGCACTAAATCTGTGTGGTTGGCCTTCAACTACCTGTAAATTGTAGAGTTAAAATATTTAAATGTGTTTCCGCGATATATTTTGAGAGAAGACCTAGATGAAGGTTGGGCCGGCTGCTCGTACAGCGAGGCTTGCCTGTCGCCCGAAGAATCGATGAGGTGAAGTGAAATGATTGCGTAACGATGGAATGGAAAGGCGGAGAAAGTGAGAGTTTTCCAAGAAAACCTGCCACGCAGCGGTAGCGTCCTCTACGTTTCCTACGTGTAAAAAATTTGGCACCGACACCACCAGGGAACGAACCCGGCTCCGCTACGAGTGACTTTTAAACCCTCGGCCACCACGGCTTAAAATAAATAAATTATGACCTAAAATATTTTTAAACTGATAAGTTAAGCTGTATTCACTAATAATTATTGTTTTTTTTAATTAGATATTCTTTGCCTACACTGTAAAAAATTTTTGGTTCTTTTACAAAGAAAGGCCTTGAAAACTCAGTTGCCAAAGAAATTCTTTGTAAAACGACAATGGTTGTCCTTGTAATAAAATACAAATTATATGTTTGTAAAGTTACAAGGACTAGCCTTGTAGCTGTACTTTCAATAAGGAAAAAAAAAATAAATGGTCATTGTACTTCATAAATAACACTGAACTTATTTATCAAATAAATTTTGAATTAAGGACGTATACATGAGATTATTTTGAAAATAAAATTTTCGAGAGTTGCTAAGATTCGAACCACTCTACTCATGCTTAGAATCTACGCAGCTTACCCCTAAGACCACTGTGACTTACGTATCGTGCAGCCTATTTTTATTTCTGTACATTCAATGTAAAGTTCAGTAATAATTCTTTATTTTAAAGCACGCAATTAGTATAAATATTCACTTCATTCCAGAAAATACTTTTCAGAGGTTGTGATCTTTGCATAAGTAATTTCCGGCGAACTTATGGTTTTTGTAGGGTACACATTTTTTTCTAAGTTTTTTGGCAAACATAATCCTTTCAACGATATAAACTAATAATTTTACAAGGAAAATTTTCAACATTTACAAAAGTTTTTACAACTACGAACAAGTGCCTTGTCATATTTTATAAAATAATTTGCAGTGCAGGAATTGTCTGTATAGGTACAAAGAATTCATTTGTAGTATTACAAAGTTTACCTTTGTAACTTCATAAACTAATGATTTTACAAAGAATATCCTTGTAAATTTTACAAAAATTTTTATAGTGTATGAGCTGTAGATGTCAAGAGATTAAAGTAATATTATAATTACTTATACATTTCACCCCTTTTGACCCATTTAGAGGCAGAATTTCGAAAAATCCCTTCTTATTGCTCGCCTACGGCCTTAGGGAAACCCACACAAAAATTTTCACGATTCTAGGTTTAGTGGTTTGGGCTGCAGTTTGATATGTCAGTCAATCAGTGTTAATTTTTATGTATAGAGAAATACATTTTCAAATGTTTAAAATTTGTCATTACTTATTTAAGGATGTTTTTATCTCCCTCTAGGAAAGCGAAGTTCATTCACATACCTAGGACAAAAACCAATATTACAAAAGTGAATGCTGTAACGTGTCAATATTTGTTTATTTTCCTATGTGATTCATTAGTATATGTGAGACATTCTTTAACTTTGAACAGACCTCAGATTATTATCTAGATGTGTAATGGGAATAGTGTTTTTGCTTATTGTGTGATAATATGTAAACTTTGATTTTTGCCAGACCAGAGGGCCTATGCTCGAATTTTCGTTCGTATGCGAATCGCCCGCCTGATCGCTCAAAATGCGCTGTTGGTATGCTTGAACATTCTGCCGTCCTTGTACACGAGATGTGAATACGAAAATCTACTCGAGTGGTGGCAGGCAGTCGAATTGGGGATTTCGCATACGAGAAGCCGAAAAAACTAAAGCTATGGAGCAAGATTTCAACAGTTTTATGCATATATACATAAAGTTCTCAATAATGTTTAAATAGAAACTCGCCACTAATTAAGTTAAGTGTTAAATATGTTAGAAAGCGCTTTTGAAATAGTATATTTATTTCACGAAAAATAATTACACGCTCTAAATCACTAAAATAATACGGTACTGTATTTATTAATTCTTAATAAGCTATTTTAAAATTAATATAGGCCCTACTAACATTTTTAGTAAAAACCACTCACATTGCATTTCATGAGTCGCAAAATTTTGCTATTGACTGAAACATACAAACTGTGCCTCCAAAGAATTCAGTAAATTACTAACAACAATGCACTAACATACAGGCAGCACAGTAAAAAAAAAAAAAAAAAAAAAAAAAGTAAAGAGTGGGTAATTGATCGTAGGAAAAGATAACTGTGTGCTAGGTTCCATTGCTGTATGTACATACAGAGGTTTTTTTACTTTATTTATGTATTCATATACGTTTTGTTATTCGTCTGTGAACAGTTGTAACAGTGTAAAATAAAATTTAAACATTCGCAGTTGAATCACATAAAGTTCGACAAGCAACGGTGTTAAAATAATTGTGTAGTACCAAACATTTCTGTTACTATCGGTTTTCTTTACTCATTATAGACAAACCCGAGAATAAATTTCTCGTAATATTTTTTAATTATGACGGCTGTTAAACAATAAATGCGGGTAGTTAATTTTATTTGAGTAAAATACTGAGACAAAAATTCTACGTATTAACAGTAGGTATTTGGCCTCTTACATAAAATTCAACCAAATTTGCTCTAAATTAATTAAACTGCCTCAAATTAATTACGAGAAATCATTAACATAACTATATTCTTATTGTTTAAAATTATGTAACTTAAACATTAGTTTCTTGAAGCCTTCATTTCGTTAGCCTTACCTTAAATGTGTTCTTTATTTTACCCATCTAACAGGAAAAAATAACTCTTTACGTTCAAATGTATGTTATTTATTTTAAAAATTTTATTTTGTCTAAGAAAATATGATATTAATTAATTTCATTTACCGGAGAAGCGCAGTTAAATATTTATGAGGCGTAATTCATATGTGCCTACATTTGTGACATTAGTTGCTTCGGCTATACAAACGGAAGATAAAGATTCGTCTCATTGCGTCTAAAACAGAAAATTTCGTAAAATATATTAATATTTCGTAGAGTTATTTTTCTAGCATAAAATTATTAATGGATTTGTTGAAATACCTTTATGTACACGAACATAAATTTGAACGGGAATTACCGTAAATAAACGGAAATACTGTCCGTAAAAATAAAATACGGAAATGTCTATAGCAAATATATACTTCGGAATCATACGTAATATGTCCGTAAATCTGCAGACAATTGCACGAGAAAAATCGAAAATTTATGGGCTAGGGAGCTCTAAATATTACGGATATATTTTAATAACATGACCTGTAAATCTACAAATTTGTCGAAATGCAGTTGTAGCATTGTATATAGGCCTACGTGTAAGTATGGCTCAGTTCCGTACGATAAAACTGTTTTACGGAGACTTCTGTTGGATTATGAAATAAGTTTCCGTGAATTCACGGAGGTATCCGGAGAAATTTTTACCGGAAATTCCGTAAATCAACGGAGAAAATTTTTCACAGTAATAATATCACGCCTCATTTGGTGCAGCCAGCTGATAATGTTTCGTACGTAAATTATCGATGTCTGGAAGGTTTAATTTCTGAGTTTAAGAGCGTGCGTGCTTAAAATTTATCTAGTAAACTCGATTTTGAAAATATTGATTCCTTTGTTGTCCACGATTTCATGTACGTGAGCGTAGAATTATTATCACGTATGTTAATGAACTATGAGCGTAGCAGTATATTGTGTAAACTGATGAGAAATAAATTATTATCATGTTTTTTACAACATTTACTAACAATTTATTTTATGTTCATTACAAATCATATTAGTAATTGTTATCAACATCTGTTCGTAAGGAATTTACGTATTCAGAAGTGAAATGTGAGCCAATAAAGTATTATATGGTATACACATTTTTGACAGGGAAATCATGACACTACTTAAACAAGCAATTTGAAAACAAGGCACAGCTCTCTTTTCTGTGCCGTATAATGTATAAGTTTTATAATTTGAGTGAAGAAAAATGGTGTAAATGGTTTACATATTTATTCACAGTCTGTATGAAAGTTCAAAATACGAGTTATCGTTTATGTACATTGTGATAGGTCAGTTGCAATATGCACTCGGTGGTTAAAGATTAATTGAATGAACACAACATGGCTAACGAATATGTGAGCGTAATTTCATTTTGTGGACTGTTAGTGACAAGAATATATTTTGAAGTAGAAGGGAAGTTTTGTAAGTGAGATAGTATAATGGGAAGTAAAAAGCCAAATACTTGTTAAATTAATTTCATTGCTTTTGCCATTAAAATGTATGAAAATTAAATTAAAAAAGTTATTGTTACATTTTGTATGATGGCGGGGTTCATGTAAAACTATTAACTAAATATTGTTATGTTTTTTGACTAAATTTTGTTGATGTGTGAACTATTTGGGATTAAATGAATTTCAAAAAGAGTGAAAATAACAGTGGTATTTGATGACGGAATTTGAAAAACTCAAAGTTAAAATATACTTTCAAAATGTATGGTAAACGTGTTGGTTTTTATTAAATACGATGTTTTTATTAGCAATGTATTGATGATACAAGCACATGTGTATGCTCACTTGTAAAACACCAAGACAAGAAAATGGAACACGCATGTGCGTGTATGTTGTACCCTTTTAATTGCATTTAAATTTCACATTTTATTCATGTAACATACTATTTTCTGTAAATTCAAAACTTAACAAGTTTCTTCTGAAGCCGTTAAGAATTTATAGCAGTTCTGTACTTAATTGTATTAATATATTCTCAGACTGGCACAAAATACTGTTTCAGAAATTATTTGCCAAACATGTTGCAAATATACATCTGTACTCCCTTACCTGCCCGAACCAGAATTCTTAAGAAAAATAATTTTCATAACTTTTGAATAACCCTTGCAGAGCTGTATTAAGTTTACACTATGCAAATGTTCTTGGACAAAACTTAATCGTTACATAAAAAACTGCATACTTTATGTTATATGCCTTTACTGAAATGGTTCGCTGTTTTTAAAGGCGTTGCTTGTTTAGAGTCCTTGTTAAATTATATTTGGTGGTAAGATAAGTGACAGCAAGGTCATTAAAGACAGTGGTACACAACTTGATACAATAACAGGAGCTGGAAGAGGAGTCGGACATGACCTTTGTTAAGGAACCGTCCCTGTATTCACCCGGAGCGATTTCGGGAAAACGTAGAAAACCGAAATCAGGAGGACCGTAGCTGTGGATCGAACCAGGATCCTCTCGAATGCGAGTCCAGCGTTTTACCGTTGCGCCACCTCGTTCGGTATCTTAGATAAGGTGATATGAATAAAATATTGCTATGGGAATAACAAAAATAATGTTTTCCGTTTTTGTTTTAGACTGAAAATAATTATTTGCTCACACATTTCAGGGTATTCAGAACACTACTTAAAAAATCGTATAGCAAGATGGCCTCACCGAGACGAACAAACGAGTGAATGTTGGCATTCCTGTAGGTTCAACACGTGCTGAGCCTTATGCAATAAAATTTAACGTGTTTAATTCTTTACCCTGACTTCTACCAGTTCTCCCAGGCAAGCCGTGTCCGCACGGCCATTCAAATGGATAAAAATAATACTTTTTTTATTAGTGTAAAACGGTGTTAGTTTTGTAGATGTTTCTTGGAATTATATTTTTATCTAAACGAAGATTGACAGCCAGTTTTCACACAATGGAATTAAAAAAAGTCAAAATTGCTTGTTCTTACTTCACGCACGCCACGAAAACCAAATAAAGTAACCAGAAAAACAACCATCGAAAATAAATTTCACGGGCTACGGTTCGAAGTATTGTAAATAAAAACATATTACACGATACATTTTTGTACTTAAAACAATTGCAAAAAGTAGCAAACAATTCCGAATTATAGAAATTGTTTTGAAATAAAAAAAATTGTAATGTGATTTTATGTACTTCAAGCCGTGTCTCGAGACTTGCTGTTTCAATTGAATTATTTCATTACTACGTGTTTATTGGTTTTCGCAGTGTGCATGAAAAAAAAACTAATTTAAAATGTCATTATGGGTAATTGGCTGATATAATCTTTGTAAGAGAAAAATGTACCCCCGCGTAACGTTTACAAATCCAAAACTATTTCACAGAGATACACAATTTTTTCCCGCTTAAACACTCCTAATATATAAGCAGAGTGACTATATGTAGAGAACTGTACTTTACTGTACAATATGCAGAGGTCAAAGGAACTGTTTCTGAAACTGTAAAAACTGTCAAAAATTTATCATTTAAATGGTTTACACTGCCAAATTTTCTTTTCTTTAATTCTTATCATATTTGAAAACTTTATTTAAATGAGTTCTTATTATTTGCAATATTAAATGCGTTTCTCCGCAGTTTATATTTTAGAACCAGCATTGCATTAGCAAATCTTCTTAAAGATTATCGTTACAGTAATTTCTGTGCATACATACAATGAATTATTAATAATTTTGTTTACAATAAAATTTGTATTTATTTATATTTATATGTTTTAATCCTAACAGGTTTTACTAACACGGACGTTCACATATTTAGTTCTAAAGTTATGTTAATTAATACATGTGAGTCTAGCAAACTTTATTTAACAATAGTTTGTTTTCAGAAAATGTTTTGTGTTCTAGCTCTAAATGTTGCAGATTGCTCGTTTATTGTAGAACAACACATAAGTTGTTTGTAGCATTTGGAAATTGGAAGAAAGAAGAAGGGAGCCTTACATGACATGCTTGTAGTAAAGACAAAACTGTTTTTATTCCACGTTACTGTTATGAGGAGGTCGCGACAGGCATAATGTTTCACACTGTTGTTAGTTTTCATCTGTCGTATAGTATTACAAACAAACAGTTATTCAGAATATGTGTACCATAGCTATTTATTGCAAAATCACTTACACTATTGACACAAAATTTATATTTTAATGCAAAATTTTACACAGGTGGGTAAAAATTACTTTATTCTGTTAGATTAATTATTACCATCATGAAAAAATCCGTATATTAGAAAAACAAAAATATATATTTTGCATTATATACAATAATCTGCTTACTTTCCCTTTTTTCAGAGTTGCATTAAGTAATACTTTCCTTGAATTTGTCTACTGATGTAAGAAAGGAAGATATTTAAGAAAATGCTTAAAAATTGCTTCTTTAACGTACGGTACATAAATTATCCTCACATGTACCACAAAGCTTTAGAACAGAATCTATGAAAACTGATAAAAATATTGTACTTATTGCAGTAAAACTGCCTTCGCAGGAATGGGTAACAGCGCACCGGACATTTCCATAACTAAACGCTACGTTTAGAAAATTTATGTCCACTAACTCATTTACAGTAAAATAACGTAAATTATCCATACCTTATTTAAACAGTCAAATTCATTTAATACCTACTTATCCACTCTAACTAGTAAGATTATCGGACTTATAGTCCCACTCATAACTATTTATATCTAAATTATTTTAACTATATCTACTAATTATTAAATTTTGTAATACTTACCTGTACAAGACCACCTTACTTAAAATTTAAGTTTGAAATATACTTGTATCATATTAGCGAATTTGTTTAACAAAATCAAAATGAACGAAATTTTCCGTACAAGTCAACTAATCTTTATTTTTTATTATTTAAATTAGAAGGCGTATTGATCGATTTTGGTACGTTTGTATATTTTAGTGACGTAACAATGTGATTCAAAAGGAAAACATCCTTAGATATTACAAGATAAGAAAATAACATAATATTTCCATTTGCTTGTGGCAAAAGATGATTGAAGGCACGTTATATTAAAGAATGTTTTGTAAAGATACAATCATATAGGAATAACTCCGCCTAGTTGTTTTACATCCTGTGGTCTCCATGGAATAATTTCACTAAGTGGTCAAGCGAACAGACAAAAATAAAGCGTTAGAAGGATCGATTTTACAAAGTCTGAATTCAGTTTCATTAGCTTGGCGGTGTAGTGTAGTTGTTTGAGAGGAGCAAGAACATGGTAAGATTAACACTGGGTTTAAATTATTAGTGCAAAGTTTGTAATACGCATAGAACGTACATTTTAATAAATACGCACGTTTGTAATGTCGGGTGATTGTAATATGTCAATGTGTAAATTTAAAAACGAAATTCGTTGACATCAAAATAGAAATGAGATTTGTTCAACTGCAAAATATATATATATATATATATATATATATTGATTTCCAAATATTTTAACAAAGTAATTCTTTATATTTTCTTGCTAAGTAACCGCATATCAAAGAATGGTTCAGCACTAGTGAAATGCAGGGAAACAAAATTACTGTCACCTTCAAAGAAAACATATTTTCGCCGCATTTGTGCATAATATACGCAGATAATATATTTGTATTTTAATACAATTCTTTCTTCATCACTATTGGTTTACTTTACATTTTGAATGTAGCCGAGTGTGTCTAGAAAAATGGACAATTCTGCGTTTTGCGTATTTTTTGCACGTACCGATTCAACGTGAATGCTATTAGTAATAAAAATAGAGCACTAATTGATTAATCACGTTTCTACTTCTCCGTGTAATAATAATGAGAGGATATAGCTTGAAATAACAATTTGCAGATTAAATTAATATTAACATTAAAAAACTACCTACATAAGTTCTACATTATTTTAGCACTAGGCCATAATGAATCCTGTAAAAAGACGTCATAATTAATATTGGAATAGATAAATTTCACAGTACTAATGTTTATCTAGTTAGCAGCAAATATTTTCAACAGCTTACGATTAAAACGTACACGTACACTTTATTAAATAATAATAAAACGTTCAAGACGTTGTCAAATATCTTCGTAATGATTAGAACGATTTACAAAAACTTAAAATAAAATTCCCAATGTTGAGAAAACTAGTCAAAATAAGGTAATTTATATTTGCATTTTGCAAATAAATGTATTTGAAGTTATATAGTGCTTAAATTCATTACAAAACACTTGGGCTGTAGAGCCATTTAGCATAAAATTAATATTCTAATATAGTAGGTTAAATGTGTTGAATAGTACGTAATAAACATTACGTAAGTGTTTTGTGTTCGCAGATACCAATGCAGAGGTCAGTTGAGGCTGATTTTCTTAACTTAATCAATCCATTAATAAAGGTGAAAAGACTGTTCGGAATGGAAACTTACAATGTTTCAGTCTCTCAAGTGAGTGGCAAGAAGATAATATCACTAAGCCTTTCGAAATTCGGAACTGTTTATGCGGCAACACTCACATTGATTATCAGCATTAATCACATAGTAAATCTCGTAAATTTTAATTACTATTCTAGAGAGGTTCTTACAAATTCAATCTGCGAGTTTATTTCATGTAGCGTTTTAGTCATCAGCTCCTTGTGTGGTCTGGTGATGATGCACCTGAATGGTGAAAGCAGACTAAAGATCAAGCAAAGCTTTACGGATGTTGACAAAGTCCTACTGAATCAAACTAGTTATGTTTACAAACAGTGGAATAATCAGTTATCCATAATCACACGTGTAATTTTTTCATTGGTTTTTTTCATACTCGTTTTTTGCATGTTTGCAAATTACGCCAAACATGGTATTTTGTACAGTGTATCAATAGTTCCTTATATTTTTGCTAATTTTATAAATACAGCAATGGCGATAAGTTACACTCACTGGGTTCTTATGACTAAGCAGAGATTGAGAATCTTAAATTCTAAATTGTTCGATGAAGTTACGATAACATCCCACTCCACGAGTACAACTCTAGCTGTTTACATGCAAAGTAATACCCCAGTTCCTGATGTAGGCATACGTTTTGCTGCGAGAGCAGTCGTCACAAATCACTGCAGCATCGCAACATTAACAAAACTTTGTGATAAAATATATGACATCATGGAAATGATAAATATCACATACGGCGTACAAACGCTGTCGTTAGTGTTATTTTCTTTCGTAAGTACGACATATTTTTTTTTCTATTCTCTCCAATTATGTTTCGTCCCAAAAAGTCATAGAGTTAATGTTGTTGAAATGATACCTTCGATATTACTGACTGTGTTCTCTATCGCTCAAGCTGTAGTTCTTGTAGCATCGAGCAGTGCCACTAGCAAGGAGGCGAGAACAACCAAGGTCATCATACACAAGATGTTGCTAAAGGAAGGAGTAAATAAAGCTACGGCAAAGAATCTTAGACAGTTTAGTGACTACATCTCCAGCAGAGAGCAGACATTCAGTTGTGCTGGCTTCTTCACTATAGACTACCCTATGCTAACTTCTATGGCTGGCTGTGTTGCATCATACATTGTAGTATTGATACAGTTTTACTCTTTGGAAGTTTACAAACAGTAAAATGTATTTTTTGTAACACTGGCATATTACTGTATAGACCCTCAGTGTAATCAGACATACACATCCAATGACTTCGTAAGTACTTTGAAAGCAGACATTTTACCTGATTTCTAGTTGAATTTGCACTGTTCGCTAAGAAGTGAGGCAAGTTGTTATTCACAACTTACACAGCTTGTACAGAAAATTTGGTGTATGGCTACGTATGCTTTAGTTGAGTTGGCTGTCCCTATTGCGCCGACGTGTGGCACGGTGCTTTATGTTGTCAGCTTGTGTGATGTGTATTATTACAAGATATGAGCATTGCTCGTGATGCGGTGTATGTCTGACCGAATTGCAACCAGGAAAATATTTTTATACATACCGCGAGATTGTGTTGATGTGACTCGATACGCGTTTCATATGCTGAATTTGTGAACATTCAGCGCAAGATTGGTTTTGGTATTAAACGTTCCCGTCTGACGTAAACATCGTCACGTTGTAACCAAAGTGTAGACTGCCATAATTTTGCAATGGCAACCAATCATAAAAAAAAAAAAAACACAAGACTCAACTCCTTTATATTCTACAAGGCTGCCTTAAGATAAAGAAAGTTTTCTCGCTGTATGGTTAAGACGTTTTGGGTTAACCTGTCCTACTACGCTTAAGCGTTGCTAGATCCATACCACAGTTTTGTATATTTGTGCCGCACCTAGGTACAACGTTTTGTGTGCATTCGTTACCGCTCAACTGAATATCCACGCATAGAATCACATAGTTATTGTATCACAATATAAGTATAGTTAATTTAAAACTAAAGTTAGCTGTTCACAAATAACAATCATTTAAAATAAATATATGTTTGAAATGTGTGGCCTACATGATCGTTGGAAATGATCAAACTCATGGGTATATTTCTTCAAGCACAATATAATGTAAAAAATATATTTGAAAGCATTTTTAAAAACTGTTTTGTAAATGTATAAGTTTGAATAATTCGCCGATTACTTACGTGAAGTTGTAAACACATGTCTGTAACGTAATAATATTAACGGCTTTTTCATATTTTTCAGGAATGTATTATGTACCGTACAATCGCATTAACTTCTGGAGTTGTGATATTCTAGCAAAATTAAACACACTAACATTAGTATGCACAACAATGTAAGCAAATCAGGACACGAAAATAAAATTGTGTCCTTTGTGTGGCAGATTCGTTCATACTCGTCGCTAATACCAGTATTTGTAATATAAGGATATAATAATTTATGTATTTAATTGTGTAGTTTTAATTAAGAGTTTATTTTTACGAAATGTGTATTCAATTTCTGTCGTCGGCCGACAATTGCCTAAAAATTGTTAATTAATTTAAGTAAGTATTACATGGCTGGGAAACTTAATAATTGCTGACAAATATTTTTCGACGGATATTGCGTTTGTATTATTTTCCTTGCGTGTATTGTGTGTTGTATCATCGCATTAGATGTAAGAGTTGTTGATATTCAAGTTATGTTAAACACACTAGAATTTGTATGCGCAGCAAATTAAGAAAATAGAAGTTGGTGCATTTTATTTCAGGTACTTGTATCGATGTTAATTATGTTACTAAGATAAGTATTTTGAATATACATATTCAATTTGGTAGTTTTCATTAGGTGCTAATTTTTACTGAAGGTGTGTTTACTGTCTGTTGTCGGCATCAAGTGTCTAGCAATTGCTTAATTTAATTAACTAAGTATTTAGACGACCGGAGAACCTAACTTGTTGACTTATAAAATAAACAGTTAAAATAAGTAGTCTGCTTATGTGAGGCACGCTGGTGACAATTGTATGACTGCCAGTATTATGAGACAATGCTATTGCAATTATTTATAACATCCTTTTCATAAAGCAGTTCTTCACACAGGCTAAAAATATTTTCTATATTATTATGTTGCTAAACGACGCTATTATAAAACTTATTACAAGACTATGATGCATTATTTCCAGCAAGCAATCATTATTGGTTCGTTTTAAAACTAGACCAAGAAAAGGAAAAAAAAACTGATTGTAATGAATGTAGTGCATTTACAAAACTGAATGTTAAATTCGTTGTACTCAAGAAACGGACATTCGAGCGGATATTTTAAAAATTTCGCTAAGTACAGTAATGAGTGAATAAAGGAAATGCGACGTGTGCATCGATCAGGTGAAGAACAACACAAGAAACCACGGAAAATAAAATTCAGTAAGTACTGAACCGGAACTCGAAGAAATGTCACTTGCATTGTTTTCCACTTAATTTTCTCTGGTTTTATGATGTTAGATTAACTTAAGGGTGAGTGTTAGTCAATTTTATTGTACTTTAAGTTTTTGGGCTGTAACATTTATTCAAATTTTATTATAAAAATTTTCTCTTCGACAGAGTATAGGATGTATTCCTGATGAAATCTTTCATTAATTTATCTTGCAGAATCATTGCAAGAGAATTCTTGAAAGTTAACCTATAAATATTTTTCAATGATTCTGCAAGACAAATTAATGAAAGATTCCATTATTGTTAATGTCAGGCAGATTACCAAGGATATAATATCCTATGCTAAAAAAAATAAAAAATAAAAATAAAATGAAAAACTTTCTACGAGTTTAAAATTGGATTGGTAAATCACGGAAGTTTTAGAGATAATGAAGAGACAATTTTAAATATTTCACACAGATAAGAATTCATACAATTGTACTTAAATGTGTTTGCATGAAAATTGTTGCAACAATTGTAAGAGATTGAATTTATTAATTATTAGGACGTCTAATTAAAAAAAAAAAAACGCCGTTATGTGTGAACATTCTCAGGTTAACGGTGTACGAGTAATCTGTAGCAATATTGTTCAAATGAGAAACAGACTGGTGTGACAAATAGGCAACCCCGCGGGCCTATATATTGATTATGCGCGCATGATAATTTTCGCAAAGACAATTGTATGGCCGCGCGTAATGAAGAATCGAAGCTTGACCTAAGCAGATGGGACTTACGGAAGCCTTTCGGTAGTTATGTCGTCCGCTTAGCTATCGTAATACTGAGTGCACGGCCAATAGTAATGTACTAGAATTCCGTGTGGCAAAAAGGTGATTAAGTGGAACATGAGGTTCTAGTTTATGCAATACAAGATGGCTAGGTGGCTCTCTTGGGCCTATAGAGCGAGGACGTTTCAATAACCGCAGCATAGAAAGGTGCGAGTAAGCGCGGAAGTGTAAGGGGCGTAAAGTCAAGAAATGTGGATTTTGTGAAACTTTCGTCGACTAATGATTTAATTAATGTAATCAATTCATATTATGTGCACGAGTAGATCGTCCTGTTTGAACGCGTATGCTAAGCGCGGCGTGTGCCCTTGTGCGAGTGTCATTCGGCGAGTTGCAGAAAACTGTATTCTTTCGTCGGTTCCTGGAGGATCAACTGGTAATGTATTTTGGAGGTTTGTACCTCGTTTTGATGCACGTTGGTGATCTGCCACTGGTACGAGACGAGTTGCCAGCTAAATGGTACTGTGACTTCTATTGCTTTCTTTGTTTCCTGAGCTACATTCTTCGTTGCCTGTCTGTTGCGCTGTGATTTCATTTCCCGACCTATCAGTAAACAAGATCTACATTGTATCTTCTGGTTATGGTTCAACCCATCTATCTAAAGGCAACTGTCACAAGCAGTATTTGAGAAAGTTTGATTGTTCTGTAGGCTGACTTTTAATGGAATATGTGAGCGAAATGTTGGAACATTATTTTACTTGCAAAATACTATTGTTCTAAATGTAGTAAATTTCTTGCGCACCACTAATGTTAAATGTGGCGAAATTAATGCGATGTAATTAATGTATATAATATTGTATTGTTATTTGCCTAGTAGGGCAATTATACTAAAGTAATGGAATTTAACTAGTGTGCCAAAAGTTAAGTGTGACCAAATACAAGTGATCAGAAACTGTAAACACTATACACATTGCATCTTTTATTAATGTGTTTATTTGTGAATGATAATGGTTTAGGCAGTTTGTTTAAAGGCAACTGCCACAAGTACTATATGAGACTTGCATACTTTAATAATTTAATGACATTCTCAATAGTATTTTATGATTATTGCATAGAGTGAACATTTGTTGTTTAATACACCCACATTCAGGTGTGATGGTTGAAAGGTAAATATTTGTAATTTTTCTTTTATCTTAATCAATTCTCTGTGCGTTCTCTGTGACATATTAAAAATATCTGTTGTGTGTTTATTTTGATATTTTATTCATTAAATATACCACAGATACCGAAAACGAGTGCCTAAGTAAGTGAGTGAGGTATTTTGGCTAGCGCTGAACATCAAGGTCTTGGAGTTGCTCCAGAATTAAAGAGCGGGGAAAAATATTCGCCAAAAGAATTTACAAGTGTATGAGGCTCATCAATTACTACACCAATTATCAATATACTACACACTAAATTTTAAAAAATTCACTAGGAAATTGGTAACTATTTCATGTAGATTAAATTAGTGCCAATAACCAAACATTGTTGAGGAGCTCATTGCAATTCGACCGCTATCAGTCGTCGCCCATAGTACTTTATACATGACTTGGGAGTCACGACAAGTTATCGAGTCACTTGCTGACATTGTCGTAGTAGGGAGTGTTTCCAGCGAACCGGGAAAGCAAATAAACATGCTGGGCGTATTGATCGCCATCTGCAATATCACTGAGTGCTCAAACAGAAGATGAAGTCTGCAAGGAAGCATTGATATTTGAAGCTTTCATTTAGCTTCAGAAGGTCAGCCGTTACTTGTAGACGCCTTCGAGAACTCGCTGAGGCAACATGGTAAGTTTCCCATTGCACTTGTCAGATATAACTCTTCTGTTTATATGTAATAATCCAATAAACAAAAAGACGGGCTTGAAAAAGTGATACCCCAGCAACCTGTAAAAATTCTTGTATAGTAGATAATTTTACTAGCGTCAGCGAAGTTCAAATTTAGACCAGGTTAATCGAAAACACTGATAAGAAATCTCCACTCCGTTCACAAGTTAAATGAAGTGAAGTTGCAACTATTTGTTACAATAACGTAAGCATTGAATTAAGGTTCTGTAGTATATAAACTATTGCCACACATAGGTCTTAAACCAATGGCCAATATGCCACTAGTAGTTTAAAGTATGTGGCACATCGCTATTGCTGTCCATGCCAATCGACGAACATAAATTATTATGCTGTACATTATGATGATTCAATGGACTAGTGTGTCTGTTCATAAGCAACACATAAATGTTATAACAATGGCGTAGAGTAAGGTACAGGTTCGGCACCAAGTAGCCAACTATTTTAGTGGTACTGGAATTATTTATTACTACCCCGGTCACAGCCGTATTTTCAGCTAATACCACGGCTTAAAAGATGCAGGCCAAAATAAAAAGAACCATAGGTACTGCTGCAATCGAGCTTGAGCACCTATATAGACCATCAGTCTTGTAGAATTCGAGATTTCATTAACATGCCTCAGATGACACGTCAGATGTTGTGTAGAAGGCAGGTAACGATAACTGGGCCAGTATATTGAACTTTTGGTATTGTATGCCACAAGTAACCTCAAGTACCATCAGTGTCTTTTGTCACATGGATGGTAAGCTTTGTTGACAGCTTGCGTATTCCCACTGCTGAAATATAAGGATGTGGCATAATGGTGATTTCTGCTTGTCGTATTTCAGTTTTAATGCATTTATTCTAGGGTTCTAAGTGTGTGAATGTCGAGACAAGTTTTCCTCGAAAGGAATAACGCGTATATTAATAAAGAAACACACGTCCATTTGGTTTGAGGAAACCATAGAATGAATGACGATATGCTATTCCGAATTACATTACTCATCATCACTAAACAACTTTATGATGATTTAGAGCTCTTCTTGAGAAACAGAACAATCAACCAGAAAAATACTTCTGATCACGAACGAAACCAAATTTCGGAGTAAACATACTGAATATTATGAATCATTAAATACGTAACTTAGTGATTCTGTAGCTTTCTGGCAACTTGTTTAATGTTACTCTTTAAATGTGGCTAGTTAGTAGATTACTACACTGGACTTAGAATTATGATTGAAGATGCTATGGATGGCACAACTGAATAGAAAATATAGCTGTATTAAAATTATTAACATATCAAAGTAATATATAAATACTATTAATTAAGGTTAAAAATAGATCCAGTAGCAGGCATACAATTACTCCATAATTAAGTTAAAGAGATTATTGTGTGTTTCTAAACGTGTACTCTAAAATTTCGTAGAATTATTCTGGAAATATAGTAAGATCATAGCATAAGCCACCAATTTAAATGTGTGAAAAGGTTGCTTGAATTTATGACGTATTTGAGAATCTCAGGTCAAAATTGTTAATACGGATATCATATCTGTTTGCAGATACCGACGCACACATTGGTTCAAGCCGATTTCATCACATCTATCCAGCCACTTACAAAACTTAAAAGACTGTTTGGTCTCGAGACACACAAGCTGTCTGTATCATGCGAAAGAGGAATGAAAATCGTGTCGCTGAATCTATCCAAGATTTCAGTATTTTATGCTGGAATCATTATGCTATTGATTTCGATTGGTCATGTAATGTGTGTCAAATTTAGCATTGTTTATAGTGACAGCCTTACTTGTTATACTGCTGATATTATAATGTCTAGTACAATAATAACCACAAGTTTAACTGGCCTGATAGAAACACATATTAACAAAGCAAAGAGGCGAAGTATAAAGCAAGAATTAATTCATATTGATAATGTTCTCGTGCGTCAACCACATTCTATGTACAAGAAGACGCAAAATAAATTGTTAGTTATCATACTTTTAATATTTGTTTCAGTTGTTGGATTAATAACTGTTTTCTCTACTTATGAGTGCCTCATGTATGGATCCAATTTACACTTTTTAATAAATACCCCGTACTTTATTTCAGAATTTGTCATAACAGAAATGACACTAAATTATACACACTGGATTTTTATAACAAAGCAAAGGATACAAACTTTCAATTCAGAAGTATGCAATATGATACACCTGAGAATACAAAATATTTCAAATAGAGAACAAATTGAATGTTTGCGAAACAATTTCACTAACTCCCAGGCACGACATCAATCTTCAAACTTGACCATCACTAATGCCAGCACAGTCGCTAATTTAACATTAGTTTATGATAAAATTTGCGATGTTATTCAACTTGTTAACACTGCATATGGTGTAGAGACATTGTTGATAGTTATGCTGTCATTTGTGAGCTGTACGGTTTATATTTTTCACTGTATACTACTCACTTCCTCTTCATTAGGAAGAAAGGGCGACATTGTTGGCATTTTTGGTTCAATTTTGTGGACAATTTTTTCCACCGCTCAAGCAGTAGCTCTTGTAGCATCGAGCAGTGCCACTAGCAAGGAGGCGAGAACAACCAAGGTCATCATACACAAAATGTTGCTGCAGAAATCAACAGATGAAGCCACAATGAAGGAGCTCAGAGAGTTTAGTAACTACCTCTCCAGCAGAGAGCTAACATTCAGTTGTGCTGGTTTCTTTACTCTGGATTATCCTCTGCTAGTATCTATGGCTGGATGTATTGCATCATACGTTGTCGTTTTGATTCAATTTTATTACTCAGAAATTTCCTGCAAGAAGCGACATGTTGGTGTTTAGTATTGCATTTACAAAGCTTAGCGAAGTAATTCATTTCCCTCTGAGTGTTTGATGATAAACTCATTTAATAAAGAACATTAAGAGTTATAATAGTATGTAAAATCAATTCCCTTATAATGTTTTAGGCTGCATGTGGCAGAATAATTTCTTCGGACATATTTCTGTGCAAACTTTAAATGTTTTGAAGCTTCTGGGCTTTATAAAACACAACGCGGTGACAAACACGAGCGTAAATGCTGATGAAGTAACCAGTTGTTCCTTAGATAACAATGTCAGTTATTTCACCAGTGCGCCGCTAGATATACGTGCTATTAATGTTTGCTTTGAACGATGCGTAAGTTTTACTGATAGAATACAAATATTTGTGATGTGAACTGTACCCATTATTGTTCATAAATTGATGATAGTATTCCATTTGTCATTATTAATCAACATCTTAATAAAATACAGCATACTTAAAATGTTTACGTTACGAATATTTGAAAATAGTTTTCGCCAGATTGTAACTTCTGCACATACATTTACAAACCAATTAATTATTTTATTGTCACACCTGCAAAAGAGACAGTAAAGCATACGTACGAGGTGAAACATTTTAATAAACTCCTTTTCTTATATAAACTTGATTCAAGATACTTTTCAACAAATAACCCTTCACCACTTGGTAAAAGAATCTCTTCCTTATAAAGCAGGACGGGGTTATTCTTATAGGGACATTAATACAATCTTGCCATCTTTTTCGTTTAGAACATATAACAGTGATGGGTAGTGTAACATAGGCGTCATATGTTATCTTGTTGCACTTTCCTTCGGCTGAGCGAGTATCTCGTTAATGGCTAACAGGTCTCGGCCGTTCGAGCTTCAGCCAATCACAAATGCGGAATGCTAGGAAATGTTCTTGAGGCCTCGCATTCCAAGTTGCGTACAGAGTACTTCGTAGATCCTGCAGAACAGTGAGTTTGGTATGCAGCCAAGTGCTGTGATGGAGGACAGTCGAAATGTACCGAATAATTGGCAGAAATATTACGATACTGCCCCTGGCGGGCATGTTGATGGACTGTCAGTAAATACTTAGAATGTATCAAACTTGTTTAGTAGTCATAGGGACATATGTTTTTCGCAACAAAATTATTGTGCGAGATAGAATCTAATCTTTTTATCGTAAATCAGATCTCCTTTTGTTGTTAACCATTAGGTTTTAAGGATACGTTTATCATTAGACTGCTCCAATGAAAACTATCTAACTGCAACAATAAGAGTGTGTGTTTTGAAAGAAGACCACCAAGTCAAAGTTATTACTGTAATTTTTTATTCATGGAAGAGGAAATTACCTAAGAAGCATTACCTACCCCAGGGTTCTGGGAAGAACAATATTGTATTTAATAGTGAGGCTAAAACAGCTTCTACAATATCGTTTTTGGCCAGAAACGATTTTATTCACAGACAAGATGGAAATACTTTTGAAGAAATAAAAACGTAGACAATTATTTATAAATATGCGTTTTCGAGTCTTTTTTTAAAAATCAAAACACTTACTTGCTCACAGTTGTAAGGGTATTGAAGAAAAAACCAGCCTATACTTTTCTTTAGCAGTGGGGGCCACACCGAGAAGATAAGAAGTGTAACTGTTGGCATATAGATTCGACAAGCAACTTAGACGCAGATATTGTAGTTTAATACGGAAATATGTATACCTGTTCTTGCCAGTGCTTTGGGATAATTGTTGAACAACAATCGTACATTACATTTTTATACGAAATTAAGCGTCTCTAGTTACAACTAATGGCATGTATGGATCAACAACACCATTTTTATCAGTGGCGAATCGTTGATGTATTCAAAGGAATGCAGCAATGACTATACGCAACTTTGAGGACTGCATTCTCCGGTCTCCGGCTAAAAAGAGAACACAGATGCCCCGCCCATTACCGGCGATTCTTGAATTTCTTAAGGGGAAGGGAGGTTCCTCCGAGCGACACTCCCTCACCGCCCAGGAACCCCACTGAAAAGTGGATGTGGGGTAGAGTTAATGCCCTGTGGCAAACACCTTCATAAGTGAGCACCGGGTGGTATCACCTTACACTGGGGCGTCGACTCCGTCTAGCCTTTTGGCCGTAGGCTCGCTCCGTCCCAGCTGGTGACCAGGGTCGGGACTCACCCAGACACCCCCGCGACTCGTGCCCACCTCCACCCTTGGTGAGCCTCGCAGACAACCACACCATCGTTCTGATGCGGACCAGGATAGACCTTACAACCTAGTTCAGGGCCTGACAACCGCAGAAGTGAAGGGGGCTCCAAGACCAGGGCACCCTCAGCTGTTAATATTCCCAAGGTCTGGTACCGGGACTCACAGGAGTCCCTGAAGGCCCACCGAGGGAGTTGGAATTACCTTCACCGATGTGACACCCAACCAACAACCCAGTTTGACGACCATGTGCATTACATGACCCACAACTGAACACTCCGCCCTACCGACCAGACTTCAGCCACAGCAAAACACTCATTTGGCTGTACCTTACAGACATCAGACATATAAACGTTACATGTCTTAAAGTGTATAATTTGTTCTGGTACCACTCTCCTTGAAACGAGACCACGTTTCACTACTGGGCCTAATATAAGCGTTGGATAGTCACGAAAACTTCTGGAACATCAGTTATTTATTTGTATCCATAATTGCACTTCAGTGTTAAACGTGGCTCACCAATGCGATGTCTATTGTCTTCACTTCTCACGCTCCTGAAACACAGAATGACATTCCTGACGATGGATCGGTGAAAGTGTCACTCGGATCACGACCCTATACTTTGAATGCACCTAACGATTTTCTATTTGGTACTGGGTATAACCGGTAAAACTAGACGTGACCTCGTAGTTCCAGTGACTTGTGCGCATTTCGCGGGCTGGTCCATCACTGTATGTTCACTGGGTGCACCTGTTCTCGTGGCTAGTGTCTTTGGATTCTTGTAGCATGGGAGAAGATCTTGTAGATGGTATGTCAACCTCTGTTCACTCATACTTCTCAGCAGCTTTGATTATACGAGTTCTTGTCAGTGTAGCTCAGCTTTATCTGGTCTTGTGTAGCAAGTCTGTCCCTCTGAGTCAAGCGCTGCGCTGAAGACATTTGCATGTCACTAAAAATACCTGCATTCCTTCTTGGTTCTGCCTGCGGATAATGCTTCGTTCGTAGGTAATCGATGCCGGGAATTTTCACTTTCTTAGTTTAATAGTATATGTGCTATAAAAGAAATTACCGAGCGAGTTGGCGCAACGGTGACAATTTGGACTCGCAATCGGGAGGACCTGGGATCCGTCAATCCTGGTTTCGTCTTTCCGTTATTTCCCGAAACCGCTACAGGCGAACACTGGAAATGTTCATTATCAAAGACCATGGCCGACTCCTCTCCCAGTTCCTGTCATTGTACCAAGTTGTGGGTCACCATCTCTAAGGACCTCGTCGACGAGACGTAAAGCCCACTTACCAACCTATAAAAAATTAAAAATATAAAATTTGGCCTCAAATTGTATGTATATGAAATTAGAATTAATATCACGCGTCAACAAATAGCAATTTATTGTTAAAACGGGTGAGGGGTGAATTGTTAGTGTTATCGTTTTATAGCATTCTCAAAAATATTTATGTTATATGTATTGCAGATCTTGTTAATGTGTGTTTACCGTTTTTGTTCTAGCTTAATATGTATTCTAAGTGTGTGTATATATATATAAGTATATTTATTTGTATGTATACGCAAAACCACACACATATATCAATTAGTAAAAAATACACGTGCAGAAGCTTAGGCATGTTAAACAGTCCAACTATCGTCACAAAAATCATCAAAGGAAATAATGACATACATAACAATAATGCACCAAATGAAATTACTGTTAATCCATAAATTACAGTATATTTACATGTTTTAATAAAGGTTGTGTGTTTTAAAAAAATATTATACCTTGTACATAAACGTTTTGACATTGTAAACTTGTCTTACTTAAAAAAGTTGTTTGAAAAAGAAAAAAAAAAACAACTATTTTGTGAGGTAGGTACATAATGTATATTTTATAATTTTAACGAAGAAACTTTTTTATTAACAGCTTATACTAATTATCCATATTCTGTGTAAGTGTTTATTATCCAATGTTATGATTCGGAATATAGTTTTTTTTAAGTACAGTGAGCTAATTCAGTTACGATAAAGGCTTGGAGATTACAAATTAATTAAATATACACAACATGTATAATGAATTTACGTATGCTGTATCGGGGCGTATGTTATCATGGAGACTCTTACGGAAAATTACTTATTTTTAAATGCCAATTACAATTCGGGACAGTTTCATAAGATCTGAATTCTGAAGTATAAAATCTAATAGTTTCTGGTGGAAAGTGAATATCCGTGTAATTTACTGTATGTACTTTTCGTTGCTTAGGTCATGAAGAATATAAGTAACAATTAATCTATTTATACTGCGTATTATTATGGGATTGTGTTATGTGTATAAAAATAAATGAAAGTATTTATGTAATTTGACTGAATATTGTTAATATATATTTGTGAAAAAATGTGTTACACGAGGGTGGAAATAACAATGTTAATCTTTGTAGAAATTTAAATATGCTGTCATATTAGGTTATATGTTAAATGTGGTGGTAATTATTGGGCACTATGTTTGTATTGGTACTGTATTGAGTACACATGCACAATTGTAAAATTACAAATAAAATATCAAGAAAAAGAATAGGACATTTTATTCATTACAATGATGTGTATTGCAGCCAAATAATTTCATTTATATTTAAGAATTTATTCGGGAAGAAATGGAAGTCTAAGATACTGAAGTTCATAATATATAAATTGCAAAATCGTAACTACACCAGATTCTTTCAAAGTCATTAAACACAAATAATTTAAGCAAAACGTTTGTGGTAATTATTTGATTTATTTCCCTCTCTGCCTTTTTCAAAATACTTGCCCGGATATCTATAGAGGCGAAACATTGGTATGCAACTCGTCTCGCATTCAAGAGGATACGGATTCGATTCCCGGCTCCAGCCATCCTGACTTAGGTTTGCCAGGGTTTTGTGAAATCACTCCAGGCTAATGCTGGGTTGATTCCTTAACACAGAGCACGGCAGGCCTCTACCACGTATCCTCCTTGTATCTGCACGAAGACCTCTTCCTGTTCGAGGGAACGTAAGTGAACAATAAATAAATGTGTAAATTGTTTACCAATGTCAGATTTAAATATGATAACAAAAATATCAAGTACATACAAACTAATATTAGTTATGTGATAGTATATATTTGCAAACTGTAGATTATAACAAATGCTCGTATTATGAGAATACCAACACTCAAATTACTTAATTACTTCTACATGCACGATTACGGAGGTATACTTAGGATAGTTCTTTAGATCTGAGTTTTACATATATTTGTGCTTGGGTTTGGATGTAATTGCACGTGGATAACAGATGGTCATAAGCATGTGAAACGTCAGTATAGTTTCGGGACGATGTAGACACTGCCAAGTTCAGGCATTTTGACCTGTTGCGAGATATACGAGCATCATTATTATTCGAGTCCGGACGGATTCAGTGTCTAAGATGTGAAACTTAGTAAGTTTACCTAACAGTCCTTTATTAGGTCTGTATTTACATGTTTTCAGACAGGCAACTGTTATAACAGTGTACTGTTTGTAAGATTCGTCACCAAACACGTTGAAGATATACAACTTTGTTCGTTTAGCAGCCCGACCCAGGATTCTGAAGAAAATTGTTTTTTAAAGGCGTAATAAGTCTCGCGCAGTTGCATAAAATTTACACGATTCATATGTTCTAGCATAAACCTGAACCATTACAGAAAATTTCATAATTTTTTCAATTATTTTCTCCTACAAAAATGGTTCGCTGTTTTTTAAAGGCTATCTCAGAGTCCTGGCAGTAGTCAGGAGAGGAGTTTACATTTTAAAATATGTTTGGTGGGGTTCAGTAATCTCTCATGATATCATTTTCTGACGAAAATATTTTTTTTTGCATTGATATGAGGAAAATATTGATACTTACATAACATGTGAAGAAAAAGTGTACTGTAAACCGTAATTACTTTGACCTTGTAGGATTACTTAAGTTGTTTTAAATTTTGGTGTTTATGTTGTTTACTGAATAGTTTTATATATCAAACAAGATGAATCAAACTAATTGTATTAACATGACAAGCTCAATTATATATTTCTTTATATAACTTATATTTTGAGTGAGTTAAAATTCCCGCAAAGAACCAAAGTACCCTAATTACGGTAGTGTTTTTGGAATGAAAATAATATGATTATTTGAAGATAGTTATTACAGTATTCAAGCAGCGGTAAAAGTTGGACTCACATTCGAGTGGATCCGGGTTCGATGCCCGGCTCCGGCCGATCTAATTTTGGTTTTCCATGGTCTCCCGAAATCGCTCAAGGTGAATGTTGGGATGGTTACTTAACAAAGGCCGTGGCCAACTCCTCTCACAGCTCGTGTCATTGTACCAAGTTGTGTGTGACCGTCTATAATGACCTCGCTGTCGACGAGATGTAAAACCAGTTACCTTACATTCACCGTATTCAGAAAATAGCGTAAATATCCTGTAGCAAGGTGGGACTCATTGAAATGAACAATCGAGTCAGCGGTGGTAGTGTTGGTTTGATAGTTTATAGAGCATCATCCAGTTTAATTTAACATGTGATTCCCTATCCCATCTCCTGCCTGCGCTGATAGCAGACCATGTGTGCCTTACTCTACAATATGCAGAAATCGTCAGAAGCGGGTTAAGAGACTCTAAAGTTGTCAAAGTTGTAACACTGCATATATATATATATATATATATATATATATATATATATATATATATATATAACAAATTCAACTGCTTCCGACTTGAAACCTAAGTTTATAAAATAAAATAACTTGTGCTTGTATATAAGGAAGTGTTACTAAGTTTTGTTGACGATAGTTTCATGTTTTGTTTATAGTCATACGTTTCCGCCCCAAACGCTTTTACCAAAACTGATGCATATATAATAACGACTTAAATCATTTCAATGATTGAAAATTAGTCTAGTTTCTTTTATAATGGCTGAAGTTCAGAAAAAAATTTACGGTTAAACCTTTCGATGTAGCAGTTTGCATATCTGATTTTGAATACTGCTAATGGTGTTTGTAGCATGAGAAAAAATTGAAGACAGAAGATTGAATGCGCTAAAGCCAAAATATGTTTTATTCTAAGTTATATTTACGAAGGTGCCATGAAAGATATTGTTCTAAAGGTTTCGTATTTAAACGGTATAATTGAGATAGTTTCAAAAATTAAAAATAATATTCATAAACAAATATTAAAGATACGTGTCACACTGTTATTAATTTCGAAATAATTTAACACTGTTCCCATTACAAGAATATATCACTTGCACTAATTTCTTTTTACTTATGTTTGCGTGAGAATATTTTTATTTTATTTGTTTATATATTTTACACTATGTAATATTCTAATGCATGGAAATTATTCTTGAATTATTACGTTAGGTTATTTGTTTTCCTTTTTTTTACAGACATTCAAAATAATATTTTTCCTTTGCTCTAACAAAGAACATACACGTAAAACTCTGTAACACCTCCTCAGTTGTACAACAAAACGTTGAAAAAAAGTAATGAAATGCGTTGCAGATCAGTAAAATCGCCTTTGCTGGATCAGTTAACAGCACACCAAATATTTCCACTACTGAATGTTATGCTTAGGAAATTTATATATAAATATACATATAACATTAAATATCCTTACCTTATTTTAAACACGAAGGTTTATCTAATAACTAATAATCCACTAAAAACAATCAGATTTAGAATGGTAACAACAATTATACTACTATTGAATATCTGGGCCATTCTTAACTAGTACATAATAGTTATTTCTACTGAATCAACTCATTATATATTGTTTTACTTATATGCTTAAAATATGAAGATTATTGATTCTAATATACTTTAATCAGATTAACAAATTTAATTCTATAAAGACAAAATTGACATTTACCTTGAATAACAAAGTATTCCTATTTTACTTAACATTAAAAAGCTGATTGGTAAAATACTTTTTGATTTTAGTATGCTTTAATAATCTAGAAACGCAGCAACGTCATTCCAGAGGGAAAGCTACTTAGGTATTACAAGATAAAAAAATGTTTTACCAAACGTACTAATTGCATTAGCATCTGACAAAAAATGAATGAAAGCATTTGATATCAAAGATTGTCTTTTACTGATACATTCACACACGAATAACTCAGCCCAGCTTTCGTGTACGCAGTGGTCTCCATGGAATAATTTCACTGAGTGGTCAAGCGAATAAAAAATATAGCGAAAGAAAAATTGATTACGCCAAGTCTACATTTAGTTGGATCAAGTTGGTGGTGTGCTGTGGATGCCTTTGACTAGAGTTTGCTATATCCAAGTAATATGGTATGATTCACAGTCTTGTTATAAATGATAAGTGTAAAATTATTAATGTGTCCCAGAACGTACATTATAATAAATACGCACGTGTATAGTGTACAGTGACTGGCAAACAAATGCTAATGTGTTTTTTTTTAAACGGAATTTGTAGACCTTAAAACATACGCCTTTTTCTACAGTAAGCAAAATTAAAATAAAATAATATATTACAACAAAACCTATTCTTTGCATTTCCTTGCCAAAACAACGTACCGACATATGTTCCAGTAATATTTTATTCATAGCCTAGATATTACCATATGCACTGTTGGAGACATTTTAGTAATTAGGTTTAAATGAATCACAAATTATATGTTGCCTGATCTATGCTTTCAACTGTTGCAATGCTGTGTACTTCTGCCACTCAAGACTTCGGTATTAATTGTTGTCACTTTCAATGACAGTGAATTTTCGCTACATTTGTTTATAATAAATTCGGTATTATTCTTTTGTATTGTTTTGGCATTATGACTCATTAATTCCAGTTAAGAGATTTTAAAAATAAAAAAAAATATTGAACTCAGGATTTGTTCAGCTAAATTGTTTATTAACTTAGCCGCTCATATTCTTAACAACCGAAGATAAAATAGTACGCACAGACTTCATAAACAAATAAATGAAAAATACGATTAAGCTCAAAGATGTTAGAATGGTCCAGATGGAGCATATTGCCAGGGGTGTAATCAAACAAACGCTTGACGTGGCTACGAACAATATGGCTGTCTAATTAAAACACTGAGTAAGTATTAAGTAGGACGTGTGCAAACAGGACTAAAATTTAGAGTTTTCAACCTAAAATATCAATTAAAGTGCATAATACATTCATTTACCTAAATATACCAGTCTGATATGTACTTTTGAGGTTAAAGCAGTATGGCGGCTGGCTAATTTGCTGACTACCTCTCCCTCTCTTGGCTTCACTCCCCTCGCCCTAATTCAGACCGTACGCAACCCCCGGGAATATGCTGTATTCTATACTCAGGATGACGTCCATCATCTCCGTAATGATTAGAACAAATTAATTAAACTAAATTAATGTTTTTAATGTTGGAAAACAGTCAAAATAAATAATTATTTTTGCCATTGGCAAAATTATAAAATAAATTCCTAGTGCCTACGTTTATAGGTTATAAAGCTATTTTGAAGAAAAAAAATTGCATATTTATTTACAAGAATGGGGACAATAAGTAATACAATAAATGTATTGTTTTGTGTTCTCAGATACCAATGCAGAGGTCAGTTGAAGTTGATTTTTTCAACTTAATCCAGCCATTAATAAAGGTGAAAAGACTCTTCGGAATTGAAACATACAAGGTTTCAGTTTCTCAAGTAGGTGGCAAGAAGATAATATCACTAAAACTTTCGAAATTAGGAACTATTTACGCTGCAACACTCACAGTGATTATTCCCATAAATCACATAGTCTCTATCGTCAAATTTAATTATATTGATAGCCAGAGTTTTACAACTTCCACCTGCGGGTTTATTTCGTCTAGCGTTTTAGTCGTCAGCTGCTTGTGTGGTCTGGTGAGGATGCACCTGAATAGCGAAAGCAGACAAAAGGTCAAGCAAAGTTTTATAGATGTTGACAAAGTCCTACTGAATCAAACAAGGTATATCTACAAACAATGGACAAATCAGCTATCCACGATCACACGTGTAATTTTTACATTGCTCTTTTGCATGTTCGTTTCTGGAGGATTTGTGTTTTCCACCAAATATGGTATTTCGTACATTGCATCAACAGTTCCGTATTGTTTTGCTCATTTTATTAATCTGACAGTGGCGATAAGTTACACTTATTGGGTTCTTATGGCTAAGCAGAGATTAAGGATCTTAAATTCTAAATTGTTCGATGAAGTTTCAATAACAGCCCACTCCACGAGTAGAACTCAAGTTACTTACATGCAAAGTAATATCTCACTTCCTGATGTAGGCATATATTCTGCTGGGATAACAGTTATGTCCAATCACTGCAGCGTCGTATCGTTAGCAATGTTATATGATAAAATATGTGATATTATGGAACTAATTAATGTCATATATGGCGTACAAGCGCTGTCGTTAGTCTTATTATCTTTTGTAAATACGACATTTCTTGTTTTCTTTTCTGTCCAGTTATGTTTCGTACCACAAAGTCGTATTGTTGGTGTTGTTGATCTAATACCTACACTATTATTTGCGGTTTATGCTATCATTCAAACAGTAGTTCTTGTAGCATCGAGCAGTGCCACTAGCAAGGAGGCGAGGACAACCAATGTCACCATACACAAGATGTTGCTACAGAGAACAACAGACCAAGCCACGAAGAAGGAGCTCAGAGAGTTCAGCAACTACATCTCCAGTAGAGAGCTGACATTCAGCTGTGCTGGTTTCTTCACTCTGGACTATCCTCTGCTAGCTTCTATGGCTGGATGTGTCGCATCTTACGTTGTAGTATTGATTCAGTTTTATGCTCTGGAATTTCTCAAGCAGTAATATGTAATACTTGTTACACTAGCCCAGTTTTATAAGATATATTTATTGATTACGAAACGCACAATGCATATGCATTTTTTTTTGTTAAAACAGGCAATCTTGTAAAAGTTGAAGTGGAATTTGTATAGTCTGCTATGCAGTAAGGAACATTTTTTTAACAGCTTACACAGCAGACAGAGATAATGTACGATACTTTAGCTGAGTTTCTCTATCATTTTTCAATAGACTTATGGCATGGCGTGATGCTAAAAATTTCCTGACATGTGCAGAATGTGCGATGAGGTATATGTCTCACAGAATTGTAATTTGTATTGCAGATTTCTACATTCTTGCTTTCACAGTAAGTTGGTTGTTAGAAAACTGTCGGGCACAAATTTAATCTTTATGTATAAAATGAAGTGCCCCACTCATTCATTCACTCATCAACGCACAACCAAAACCGCTGGACCTAGAATCGTGAAATTTCCAACGCAGCTTTCCCTCACAACGGGCGTAGGCACCTACTAAAGAAGGATTTTTCGAAATTGGAAAATTTAACAGGTGAAAAGGGAAAAAACGTGTTTTCGCGAAATTCTCGATAACTCTCTAACCTGTTGACATATTGTTAATATTTTTACTTTAAAACATTGCCTAATCAAATTCATTTTTTATAATTTTTAGACTTTTCGAAATCGGAAATTAAGGGGATGAAAAGCCGTTAAATGCGTTTTCAATAAATCCTCTATTTCTCTTAAACCACTTAAGATCTCGAGGTGATCTTTGCAACAGAATGGTGTTTATGTAAATTTCAAAAAAGTAGTTTTAGGATTTTTCAAAATTCGCCCTTGAATGACGGTAAAAAAATGAATCGTGTTTCCAATTTATCATCCGTATCTCCTGAACCATTTGAGATATTAAAGTGGTTCTTGCTTTAAAATCAAGCTTACATAAATTCCTAAAAAGTAATGTAAGGATTCTTCAATATTTGTCCTTCAAAGCTGGTAAAAATAATAAAACACGTTTTCAAGTAATCATCCATATCACCCACATCATTTGAGATATTGAGGTGGTTTTTGCTTTAATAGGAAACTTATGTAAATATCTAAAAACATAACTAAGGATTTTTCGAAATTCGACAATTGCGGGCGTGAAAAGTAGTACAATGTTACAGAACTCCCAAAATGTGAACATTGACCACGGAGAAATAACTCAAAAGTTGCAATAGATAAGGCGCTTTTATATATGACAACCATCCAGGCATTGTTATATATGACAACCATCCAGGGACTGTTCAGTTTTTTTGCTCTCCAAAAGACAGTTATTGTCATAGAGAAATAAAGATGAACTAATAGTTTAGATGTTCTGCAATTAAAGTACGCTCAGCGAAGTGGACTGGATAAAGATGTTTCTATTTGTTCGATTCATCCACGATATATTTCACCGAATGAGCTATCAGTATTCTCTGTGATTAAAATACTTCTTTTAGTGCATGGAACAAGTAACATAAACCCTCCAAATATTTCATTTCCGGATACCAGCACCAAACTTTGAGGGTTATATAAAGACATATTAGAGAATGTAAAACTGCCGGGAGACAACCTTAGAAATGTTTAGGTCACCCGCAGTGACGTCATCAAAATGGCCGTCTACCAGGTTCTTTAAAGTAATGTATCTGGAAAACTAACGAACGTATTTTGTTGTATGAGGTCTTATTTTAAAGGAGATAAGTTTATCTAAAATAAATGTTAGACTTGATTTGCTCTAAATGCAACAATTTGCGTTTTATTAATAAAAAACTCATTTTTAGTTAATATTTTCTATTTATTTTTCTGACATCTTCCCAGATATTATGTTCATAATTAATTATTCATAATAATCTTTTAACTATATACAATTACATTGTTTTGACTTTTCTAATAATAAACAAGTATCTCATTGATACAATATTCTTCAGACGATACCAGTAGCAACGAGATAACATCTCTAAAAGTCAATGCACAAAATAGTACCAAAACCTGTCTACCAAAATGTTACACTACACTTCCACCGACATCAAAATGTAAAACTGATAACCCATTGTCTCTGGTAAATGACACATATGGTAATTCATCTCTATGTGTAGCAGAAGAAACAAAGGAATGGCTCCAGCAAATAAAAAATAACAGTGAGGAACACATCCTTCCATGGGCATCATTTCATTATCGTAAGGAAGAAACATCTGAACTAAAAAAAATTAAGAGTACATCCATTTTGCTTCCACTCCTAAAAGAGAACATTAATTCTCCAGCCATGGTTCGTCATTCAATGAACATTGTTTCAACAATGTTAAAATCTATCAACTCAGGACAGACCCCAGTTATAACAGCAGATCAACCAGTATATGCAATTGCGAAACAACTTCAATGGAGGTATCCTGAGTTGTATGGAGAAGACAAAATGTGTTTGTTGTTAGGAGGATTTCACATTGAAATGTCCATAATATCTATGATCGGTTCATGGCTGCAAGGCTCTGGTTGGACTGAAAATCTCGTAGAGTCAAGTATTACAACCCCAGGAAGAGCTGAGGGTCTCCTTAGATCATCTCATGTGAAAAGGAGCCGGTATGCTCATGAAGTAAGATACGCATCGCTCAATATCCTTTTGCAGCAAGCATATGACAATAGCGAAGACAATTCATCAGAAGAATTTACTGAATGGTGTAACAGAATGCAACAAGAAAGTGTTCAGTTCAAGTACTGGATGACTATTATACATTTAGAAGGTCTCCTCCTCTTTTTCGTACGAAGCATTCGACAGGGAAACTTTAATAATTTTCTTTCAGTACATGAAAATATATGTCCTTGGATGTTTGCGCTCGACCATGGAAACTATGCTAGATGGTTGCCAGTTATTGTGCACAGCTTGTGGAAATTGCCAGTGCTTCATCCTACAGTGTAGAAAGATATTTTGAAAGGAAACTTTGTAAGCAATAAAACAAACAGGAACTTCTCATGTATTTCTCATGATCAAATCAACGAACAAAATAACAAACTTGTAAAACTTGATAGCACATAGTTATCCCCTCTTAGTAATATAGATTCATTATTGATATGGATGACTGCAGGTCCTGAAATCGCACGCATGAGCCGTGAATTTGAAGAAATCAATAACCTGAATCGACAAGTTATTTCTAATGACGGTAAACACCATGAAGCTAACAGATCATCTGAAACTCGCTTCCAGAAAAATGTGAATGATTTAGTAAAAGTATATAAAGACCATGGTAACCCATTTGAAGAAAAAGAGCTTACTACTGTCAACAGCAGTAAAGTGATTACGAGTGAGGTAGCAGCCAAGTCTGTCTTAGAAGCCTGTAACAAAGGCCAAAATCAGTACTCCAGTTATGTAAATGATCGTTTGGTGATGGGAAACACTTATATTCATGATGTAATAAAACGGAACTACTTTCAGTTATTTAGTAGGAAAACACCATCCATCAAGTGCAAAGGTAAACAAATTTTGAAATATTTGAGGAAGGATTCAAATGTATTTTGTCGCCTTTATGTTGCAAGTCAAGTAAGAAATGTGGACGATATTTTCTCCCATGAAAACTGCGTACACCCGCCATCGATCTCCGAGTTTGGTAAACTACGGCTGCCTTCAAATAAAGCCAGCATTGTTTCTTGTGTTAAGAAAACATGCCAAATATCAACAATATATACTACCCCAAACACAAGTGCTCTAATCATTGATGGTGCTGCTCTTGTGCACATGTTGACCCCAGAAGCCAATACCACATTCCAACAGTACAGTGACTGCGTGGTGATACCATACATAAAGATGAGATTAGGAACGGTTAGCAGAGTGGATGTTGTTTTTGACCAGTACAGTGGCGGAAGTCTGAAGCTACAAACTCGCCAGTCCAGGGGATGCGGCGAAAGGATTGTAGTCAAACCTGGAATGAAGATACCACGTAATTTTAAACAGTTTTTATCGGGATATAAGAATAAAGAAGACCTGTTTAAAATGTTGGCAGCTAATCTGACTGCAATAGCAACCATTGTAAAAGAAGTAGTGTGTACTTGCAAGCATGAAGTGTTGTCTTCAGCTGGAGAAGAAAATCTGGCCCCGATTTCACCATCATCACACGAGGAAGCAGATACTCGACTTCTTTTACATTCTTCGCATGCTGCTATGCATGGACACAAAAAATTCTTATTAAAACTGTTGATTCTGATGTGATGTCGATAGCTTTATTTGCATTTCCACGCCTTGCAGAAGTTGAAGAACTATGGATTGAGTATGGAACTGGAAAGAACTTACAGTATTTGCCCATTCACGAATTCTATTACAAACTTCCTAGTGGTATAGCCGAACTGATTCTCTTCTTCCACGCATTTA
>PNEQ01121409.1:50804-73040 GCA_003012365.1 Medauroidea extradentata | reverse complement strand
TTTACGAGTTTCCTATTAAAGTAAAAATCACGATGATAGGCCGTCGGGTTCGAGCTCTATCGACGTTTCTTCGGAAACACATTTCACCCCTTTTCACCCCCTTAGAGGTCGAATTTCGAAAAATCCCTTCTTAGTGCTCGCCTACGACCTGAAGGGAACCCCCACAAAAAATTTCACGATTCTAGGTTCAGCGGTTTGGTCTGCAGTTTGATATGTCAGTCAGTCAGTCAGTCAGTTAGTCAGTCAATCAGTCAGTCAGTCAATCAGTCAGCTTTCATTTTTATATATATAGATATATATATATCGATTGTGAATCTAAAACACATTTGACACTTTTTTAACCTCTTTGGAACCGAAATAGAAAAAATATATTTCAATGGTATTTGGTATATTTACAAAAGCATTAATCTAAAATATAGAGCTCTTCGATATCTTGATTAGTTCGATAGATATGGAGGAATAATCGAAAAAACCTTTCACTTATTTTCACCCCCTTAGTTAAATAATTTCGAAACGTCTTGGAGTCCAGTCATAGACATTTGTATACGTAACCTATTGAAGTAAATATCATCACGATAGCCAATTGTATATCCGTGATATAAATGAATCATGAAAAACACATTTTTCCCCTTTGTACTTCTTGGGGGTAGAATTTCAAAAATTCCTAAAATTTATTTTTGAGTATTTACTTAAGCAACATTTTGAAGTAAATACCAGCTCTCTATTCCGAAGAATTTGATAGATGTCGATAGTTATTCGGAAATACATTTAAGGTCTTTTCACCCCCTTAAATGGCGAATTTCGAAAAATCCTTAAGTTGGCTAATATGCATTTTTATGTGTGTCCAAATAAAGTAAAAATCACGATGTTAGGCCGTCGGGCTCGAGCTCTATCGGCGTTTCTTAGGAAATACATTTCACCCCTTTTCACCTCCTTAGAGGTCGAATTTCAAAAAATCCATTCTTTGTGCTCGCCTACGACCTGAGAGGAACTCACACACAAAAAAAAATCACGTTCTAGGTCCAGTGGTTTGGGCTGCAGTTTGATATGTTAGTCATTCAGTCAGTGTACTTTTTTATATATAGATTTTAATATTGATGGAAATGAGTAAATTTTTGAATAACTTTTAGTTAGGGTATTTCTAAAATTAAAAAAAAAATAAATAAATTTTTCAAACACGTCATAAAATGCAATTTTGATTTAATTACTTAATTACTTTTTTTTTATTTTTGGTATACCCAATCGCTATTTTGAATTCGGCCCCAAAGAGGTTAAAAAAAAGGGTAAAATGTACTTTCGATTCACAATCGATATATAACGATTCCATTGATTTTTATACAGCGACGTGATTTTTGTTTAAGATTGATGCTTACTGAAATACCTGAAAAGTAATTATACGAATTTTCGAAATGCCCCACCTAAGGACGTGAAAAGGGGTGAAAATGATGAAATGTGCTTTTAATTAATCGTTAATATATTTTGAACCCAACGGGCTATTGTCGTGACCTTCACGTCCAAGAGACACCAGTTAAGTAATCTAAAACTTGATTTAAAGGTTTTCCGATATTCACTATCTTAGGAGGTGAAAAGACCTGTAATATGTTTTAGATAAATCCTCGTTATCTATCGAGCCCATCGAGATATACAGTTAATTTTTGTTTCAGTATGATGATTACAAAAGTAATCGCAAAACAGTTTTTAGATTTTTCGAAATTTGAACTTTCAGTACTGTGCAGGGTCATTCGTGTTTTTTAATATATGATCGATTTTTGTTCGACTGAAAGGGCTACCCTACCGTCATGATTGGCACTTCAATGGGGTACTTATACAAATGTCTAAGATGTGAAATTAAACTATTTCGAAATCCTACACCCAAAAGGGTGAAAAAGCGCAAAATTAGTTTTCCGTCAACCCATGATATCTATCTAACCAGCAGAAATATTGAAGTGTTGTTCGCGTAAGAGTTAATTTTTTTACTTTATGAGATAACTTTATTATCTTAATGTATAAAATGAAGTGTCCTGACTGACACACTCAGTCACTCACTCATCAACGCACAACCCAAACCGCTGGACCTAGAACCATGAAATTTTGAGGGAAGCTTCCCATTGGCCCGTAGGCACCCACTAAGAATGGATTTTCAAAATTCGATAATTAAAGAGGTGAAAAGGGTTGAAATGTGTTTTCAATGAATCCCTGATATTTCATTAACCGGGAAAGCTATAATATTTTTTTAACTTTATAATATTGTCCAAAGAAATGCATATTTGCGAATTTTTCAATTTTGCGAAATTAGATAATTAAGTTGGGGAGGGGGGGGGGGAGAGAAGCCGTAAAATTTGTTTTTCATTAATCCGTGATTTCTCCCAAACCATTTCAGATAGTGAGGTGATTTTTTCTTTAAAATGATGCTTAAGTAAATGTCTAAAAAGTGTTTTCAAAAATTATCGAAATTCGTCCTTGAAAGCTCTGTTTTTAATTAATCCCACGTATCTCCTAAACGAGTGGAAATATTGAAATGGTTTTTGCTTTAAAGTAAATCTTACGTAAATATCAAAATAGCAATTTCAGGACTTTTCGAAATTTGTTCTTGAAAGCAGTTAAAATATATATATATATATATATATATATATATATATATATATATATATATATATATATATATATATATATATATATGTTTTCAAATAATCATCTGTACGGCTTTTACCCGTTGAGATATCGAGGTTATTTTTTTAAAAAGAATGAAGCTTATGTGAATATCTACAAATCAAATTCAGGATTTTATGAAATTCTAATATTAAGGATGTGAAAAGCAGTAAATTGTTACAGTCTCCCGAAAAAAGAGAAAGATCACGGAGAAATAATTCAACAGTTGTTTCTTTTTGTCAACCTGCTTATAGATAAAACTTCTTTGGACTATAGCCTGTACATGCGAAAGAATTATCATGGCCTGCCTTTAAGCATTCACTCAGGTATTGTATAAATATTGTGGTGTGGGAGGGGTGGGGTTACGGGTTCGTATCCCGTGCAAGACTTTGCGACGGGAATTACTATGACATCATACAAATATATTGCGCGCGTTTTTTACAGTGAGCTAAGACAATTTATAGTTCACTGTTATTGAGTACGCTAGCTGTTAAATGCCTTCATCACATATTTTATCCAGAGTTACTGTTTACATTACATAATTTCACGCGGGCAAAGCCGCAGCCGGCCAGCTAGTTAAGAATAAAACTGAGTTTGTGATAATTTAAGGCAGACGATCCGAAAAGCAATTACGACCAGCGATTAATAAATTATACAGAAGTGTCACTCTACAATATCCTATCGAGACGTGGTGTTGTACAACCTATGTTAGCCCAGGACGTAAATATTTTATTTTATTTTTTAAATTAAATTTGTTTTCGTGAATTATGTGAAGGTTACGTGACGCAGTTGTTTGTAGCTCCGGTCTACATTCTGGGAGGTTCTGGGCTGGAATCTGTTAAAAGTTGCATGCGAACGTTCAATTCTCACACACAAAAACTGCAAGGCAGATCGAATTAGTGCAATTTTCCTGTAGTCGTTTAAAAGAGGTAAAATTGATTATGCAGCTCACTTTCCACTTATGTTCCCCGACAACATCAGCTCGCATAGGCCTATATCATCTCATTAATCTGAAGGTTGGGGTACCAAATGCGTTTACGCGAAACGTTTTCCCACAAAAACTTTCTATTGCCATTAAACTTCCAAGTGAATATTTTGAAAATATATCATTGAAGGCATTGTCACCAATTGTTGTGCACAGATTAAATCAGATGATTTTCATTCGATTGACATGTTACATTTAAGGGTCTGTAACTACCCCACAACGTCAACTTTGCAGTGCTATATAAATAAGGCCCAGGTGAAGTCGCTGTTAGTGGCAGTGAAAAACTGAAGATTGCTTTTCGCGTAGACAACTACTATAGCTACTTATCCTGCTGCAGAGTTAGCTCAACTAGCAGCTTTGTCATTCTAACATTTGATGACAAATTACTAAGTACAAATTATGCATGAGTTTCCTTCTACAACTCTATCGAGACGCGGTGTTGTACAACCTCTATGAGCCCAGGAAATTAATATTTTATTTTTAAAATTTGTTTTTCTGAATAATTTCGACGTTATGTCGCTCAGTTGTTTATAGCTACGATGTATTGTTCGGGAGGTTCTGGGCTGTATTTTGTAATGAAACGCTCATAAGGTAAAAAAAAAAAAAAAATTCTGTACATTTTACAGAGAAAATTTTTATTCTTCTGATTTTTTCGTTGGCGTCCAGGTGAATAAAGTTATCCACCATAAAATTTTTAATACTATTTTGCCAATAGTTCTGAAGTTGTGATTGTTATTTAATAATGCATGAAAACAGTTTAAGTACAAAGTATTTGCTTTCGAATTTTTTATACCTCTTAGAATGGTACAAACAATGAAATTAATATATCATCCGATGCACGTTTCGATACTGTACAATATGCGAAAATTGAAAGATCAAAGTTACGATATGAAATTTGTGGATGTTTGGCAAAAGCGCGCGCGCCGAAACAAGGACAGTGCTTATGGCAGTTACCGTGCGTTAAAAAAGAGAGCGAAGTTCCAAATAACTATGCACTGTAATCTAAGGGTGAAATGCTGTATAGAGGCCAGCACGAGGCGTGATGTGCATGTTGTGTAGCCCTTAGTGTTTTTGCAACTCTAGCACACCTATTAGAAACATTGTTGTCGGACCCCTGCCGATAGATAGACACAAGTGTCTAATTTTAAAGCCAAGCTTTCCAGGAATAAACGACGTGGTTAATAATAAAAACACCAGTTGAGTGACTCGCGCATAGCGGTTAATTAAGTGGCAGCTGAGTTGCACTGGGTTCGGAGAGACTTGTGTTCGGCAGAACTAATAAACCTATCACGTATGTGTTTACTTACAAAGAGAAAACATTCCAGACGAAGGTGGAATGCTACTTCCAAAACAGCACGTATGCTCCAAATACCTTTCAGAAATCCTCCAACATCGTCTGAAACTATTTTTATGAGTGCTGTATCTTAAATTGCAATAAAAATGTTATAATTGTAATAAATGAAACTACGAAAAAAGCATGGATTGGTTTTGTCTTAAATGTGATTGTTAGGGAAAGGAATAAGTCACGAGTTCAATGGCATGCATGTTAGAATCCAGTATACTATGTATACTCAAGCCCCGACCATTTGTCCATCAGCTGCTACTCACTGGAACTACAGACAATGAACGAATAGAGAGAGAGAGAGAGGGAGAGAGATGATGGTTTATCGCGGGAAAACTTGACTGTTTGCTGTGTTTCAACGCATGTTTAGCTTACCAGAAGATTACTGGCTTTCACTTGTACGTGGAGCTGTTGCCCTATTTGATTGCGCCTATAAGAATCCCGCTATTGTATATTTGATCCCGATAATTATTGTTCTGCAGATAGTTACAGGACTCGTATTTTTGTGAAAAGATTTATGCACCTGTTTCACTGTAAAAAGAGTATAGTTGCAGGCACCGTACTTGTGTTAAAAAGGGACAACAAAACAGGTTGGTTGTTGGAACTACTCTGGACAATTCCTTCAACAATCTGTTCTGTAGAAGAAAAAAGAGCTTTGTTGCTTTTACAAACCAGATGGTAACTTCTAAAAAACTGATTGTTGAAGGAACGGTTCACATAGTACCAACAACCATATTATTTTGTTGTCTGTATTTTAACAGAAGTATGGTATCTACAACTATACTCTTTTTTTCAGTGTTGTTTCAGTGCCTTTTGTGCAGATCTGCAGTTCTGCTTCATGGTTATTGGCAGCGTGTCTGTATGAAGAGCCGTATCTCATTTGACGGAGCCAATTACAATAACGTTCCTGCAACAACACACGTCTGTGATTTGCCGGTAGAATCCCAAGGCTCGTGAGAGTTAAAATATCCAATCACTGGCCACGAAGCAGAACTGCAGATGTGCACGTAAGGCACCGAAACAAAGTGGGGCAAAATTCTTTTCGCGGAAAATATGGGTCCCTAGATATGACATATCTGTGACTTGCTGCTGAACTCCAAGACGCTTCAGAAAGACCAAGGTACAGCGCTGTAGGTGTGCACATAAAGCATACAAACAAATTGTTGCAAAGTCTCTAGTGAGGCCTATAATGTGGTAACATCGTTGTGGTTGGTTGAGACACTGGTATCAACCAACAATGAACCAGATGTGCATACATTTACTCGAACCACGTCCCTCACTGTGAAGGTGTTGGATGCATTGTTTATCGACTTACAACAGGTCTAAAGTTCTCTTCGCGTGCGTCCCTCGTGGACATAGCGACTGATCGATACACTGCGTACGCCCAAGCCTGCAAGCATATATGGTTTGTGTTAGTTTTATGCTCGTGACGTCACACTGCGTCTATTGATCCGGAGAAGCACACGAGTTGCAGGCGTTCGAACAGCTGAACGCTTCGGCAAGATACGGCTGGGGAAAATGTCGAGAGCGAGGAAGGACATTGTACAGTCCTCTTCTGCATGGTTCATTTATTTTGGTGACGTGCCAGAAAAAAAATATTCCAATTTTTTTTTCTCAAAACAATGAAGTTATTGTAGAAATTGTTTTATTTGAACTAGACGTTGACTCTCTCTCTCTCTCTCTCTCTCTCTCTGCATAATATATGTGTGCAACCAAATGTTGATATATTAACGGTAAATATGAAGCATATCTACTCATAGTATACCAGCCAGACTATTGGTTTTAGATGTATAGTTTACTGATGAAAAAAAAATGTTTATGTAGTGATTAGAAGTAGTATTACGTAAAAAAAATTCGTTGGGACGGTTAATTTAGGTTAGGTTAGTTGATGTTAGGTAACCTAACCTTACCTAACCTAACGAAAAACTATTTTTACATAGGCTACACTTCTAACTACTGTATTATTTTTCATACAATAACTATACCTCTAAAATCAATAGTTTGGCCGATATACGTTAAGTGTAACTATTCTTAATATTTACAATGTTGACCTTTCACAAATTCTGTCAAAACCCCTATTATATTGCATTTTAAAGAATTCATCTCACCTTTACATATCACTAAGTCTAAGTCTTGTCCCCCTATTAAATCATCCATTACCGTAATGTTTTCAAACCGCTGGAAAAATTAATGAAACAAATTAACATCCCGTTGTTTGAGATATTCTCTTCAATCCCATAATTTTCAAAGTGCCAAACCGTATATATTCGGAAATATGACTTCTATTAGAACACGTTGACTAAGTAGAATATATACATAGCGATTTCTTGAAGTGGACCATACATTTGTTATCGGTTTCACGTATGCTGATTTTTCATTTCTTATTTACCAATGATGACATTATGTCATGCCTAATATATCTTAAGGATGCCGCCTACGTGGAACTATTTTTGTCCGGTGGAAGCTCAGAAGCGAAGAAGACGTAAGGTCGACACTGACATGTGAAACTAGTATTTACTACTCTTATTAGCAAGTCGATGAAATTACACCTAATGTTTCCGTCATCTCGCTGGAAATTATAGGACCATTTAAGGGGTGCTCTTTCATTTCATTGTTGGAAAATCTGCAACAGAGCTCACTGTAGGATCCTAGGGTAGTTTTGTATCTATCTAAATTTGAGATATAACTGTATAACTGTGCAAAAAAAAGCTGTCTTTAGCTATGTTGGAGGGCGGCTTTATTAGAGTGACTTTGATGCATGTAGTGTTTTGAAAGTTCTTAACCACCCACTTGTGATGTGTTTTTGCTATACACCTAGTGGATTTGGAACTCGTACAATAATTTCGCAAAAAAAAAAAAAACACGTGATTCGAATTCTAACCCAGTGCTCAGCAGTCGTGTAGGTAGACCCGTTAATCACATTAGGTGACTAGTGCAATGCACGTGCACGCGACCACGTATGCGTTTAGTTACATACTTGTAACGTTAGCAAATATTTGTTTGTTTCTGCTGAAATGTAATGACATAAACTCGGAAACAGTCCGAAAACTAAGATTTAGACGAAGCATTTTTCGAAACCAGAGTATACTCATAGTCTTGATAATGCTAGGAATAACTCCAATAAAAACTTATTCAGAATTTTGCTCAGCAAATCGCCTGTACGTGACTTTTAAGTTACAGTCTTATATTTTACTGTCAGATAATCAATATAAACGACAGCACCAACTAAAAAAAGTGACACAAAGTGTCAGTTGTTGGAATTCTTACCTGTGTCCAAACGAAAAATGCGAATTTTTCAGGTCCTTATGAATATTAAACGGAAACGTAACAAGGAATTGTGTCGTCGTGCGTGTAACAGTTCGTAACGCCATAGAGCCATGATTTTGTGGCGAAAAGTTTCGCGTTTTCTTTTGGGCACAAGCTATATTTCAAACAGTTGTAAGTTCGCGTCACTTTCGCAGTTTGTCCTTGACTTATTTGACACCTCATGTAAGGCGCTGAGCCAATCATACAAGACCAACATAATTCAGGGCTATTAATGTGGTATCACTGTGTCACTGAATAGCTAATGAGCAGCTGCTGTCTACTTCAGTAAATACATATTCTTGGAAGTTAATCTTAGGTCAGTGAACCAGCGAATTCTTCCGGCCACTAGTGAGTGGATGTTTTAACGCCCAATTATGGTGTCACAGTAACCTTATTATGATTGGCGCAGTCAAATGAGAGACGTGTCTGAACAAAGACACGCTACCAATAACCTTGAAACAGAGTTGCTCGTGTGCAACTAAGACATTGCTAGCTACATGCTTCAATAAGAAGACATTGTTAGTTTCATTTATGTATGAATGTGATGGGAATTTAGTTTTACGCGTATGCACAAAAGGGCCAGAAATTGCCATACTAAGTGACACTTTTCAAACAGGGTAACGTCTCGGTCTCGTAAGCTGTTATGTCGAGGCTTGGGTGCAAATCACCGGCGATCCTACCTTCTCGCCATATGGGCGTGATCATAGATACGGTGACCACCGAATCCACCGCCAGCTGAGATCTGAGACTTGACGAATGAGCATTATTAGGGACATTCTTTCGTCTCGGTAAATATTACTATTTGCTAGGCTTCAATATTAACATGCCCGATATCTGACGTTCTTCAGTTGTTGACATGTCCTCACATGTCTGGCGTAATGATAACTCCGGTGTGCCGTTACCGAAGATTTGTGATTGGTTTCTAAACAACTACAATCATACTAGGTGCAGACTGCTACTCTGTTTTTCAAAATACGGCGGCACGAAATATTCTTGCGATTTTACACTATTTATAAGCATTATCGTTAATAGGGACCTGAGAAATATTCGTTTTCTTTTTGACACAGGCTAGGAATCAAGAACTGTAAATTCGTGTCACTCCTTCAATTGTTTCTTAGCATATTTTACACCTCTTATAGGACGCTGAGCCAGTGGTGAATAAACAACTAAATACAGGCGCAATCATGTGATATAACTGCGCATGCGAGCAACTAATGAGCATCTGCTATCTGTATCAAGTACACAGATAATCTTCGTGGCTATCCTACATGTCAGTGAATCCGCGAACGGTGAAATCCACGGGTTCACTGACAGGCAGGCTAACCTCCAAGAATACTTGTGTACTCAATAATAAAGCTGTTGATTGGTATAAGTACGTGAAATTCGCGAATTCGTTTCATGTTGAGCTGGAATTCAAAAGCATGTGAATTTTGGTCACTTTCCGATTGGATCACAGATTACCAGATACGTCCTTGAAAACTCTCAGCCAATAACATATTTGTAATAAAACGTGGAATGAACTACGCTTTAATTGTTACAGGTTTGACAACGAATGAACTGATAACACTAGCTGGAATATACGTGAGGTTGTGGAGTCTAACTGACAGGTCATTGAATCCGAGAATTTCACGTACCTCTGCTGATTGGTTACTAGCTGACAGTGATACCACGTGATTAGTCCTGCATTTAGTTTCTTCTGTATTACTGGCTCAGTGACTTACAGGAAGTGTCTTGGCTCAGTGGCTTTTAGTCAAGAACTAATTATGAAAGCAACACGAACGCACAGTGGTTTGAATTCTAGCTTGCGCCAAAAATAAAACTAGAACTTTTCAGATCCATAGTTTTCATGTTCGCGACAAGTTGCTTTAGAAGATTCGTAGATACTTTTCTTTTGCCATGTCATATCGCTAAGGCCTTGAACTTTTCGCGAAAAGAAGTTTGTACCAATTTGTCTCAGTGCCATACGTGCACATCTGCAGCTTTGCTTTATGGTTATTGGCAGCGTGTCTTTGTGAAGTTACGTCTATCATTTGACTGTGCTGATCGCAGTACGGTTACTGCAATGCCACATGCATGTGATTAACGAGTAGAGTCACAAGACACGTGATAGTTAAAACTTCCAATCACTGACCTTGAAGCAGAATTGTAGATGTGCACATAAGACACTGAAACAAACTGAGGCAAAAGTCTTTTCGCGAAAAATGTCGTGGCCCTGCATATCGCACACCACAGCTACCCGTTAAAACTGTTCAAAATGAACACCCAAAACCTGAATTATCGATTGTAAACCACGAAACATTGATCACCGAAAGTTCCTCCCTCACAAAATTATCATTGGAGCACTTTGGAAATCGTGGACACTCTTAGTGTGTGGCAGACAAATAAACGCTGAAAACACCAATTGATTTCTACGCTTTTTTTTTTGAAGCCAATATGGATAAAATACTAAATGACAATCCTAGATAATGGTGTTTGCCTACTTTATGAGTAAATATTTATCCAAAATTACTAATTCGTTACGCGTGATCTCGTGCGCCGCAGTTAAATGCACGAGGTTCCGGCGTAAGAGATTGTGCCTCAGAAGTTCGTAACACTGGAAACAATTTTACTTAAAACGTTGGCTAAAACTATTGTCTATGATTGCTGTTGTTTAAATTTCGCAAATTGGCTTCAAGAAACCTACAATTATAGATTAATGCTTTTAGTGTGTTGAATTATGTACCACACCCTCTTAAGAAAGGAAAATGTACTAAGTAACGTACACAAAACTAGCACTATTTTATACAAATATAAAGTTGTGATATTTCCCCACTTGTATGTACTTAAAGTCCTACGACAAATGTACCTAGCTGTAAATCGTTGTGGCTATAGCCGTGTAGGCGGTGCCTCGCGGAAGCGCGTGGAATTTCTGTGCCAGCGGACCGGCAGTGGCTGGTCCTGGGGGGGGGGGGGGGCGGTTGATCCTGTTTGCACACACGGATCGGTTTATCCATCCCTTCTACATCCTGTGTTCCTGCTCTTCCCCCTCGGGGAGATTAAAAAGTTTCCGCTCGTCCTGGACGTTTCTTCTTCCCTCGAACCTTCCTCCCACTCAACCCTTCCTGCCGCCCTACTCTCCCCTCCCCATTTTCCATACTCTTAATGCATCTGCCGCAGGGATACGTGTACGGCTGAAACAGTTCTATAGGCTGTTCACGAGCAAGTGAGCACTTTGGAAGCCACGGTTTTATTATTTTCCTTTTCAGTTAATTTGTATCGTTCCACCATTTGCTACTCGCAAACCCCGAATTTGCCCGCTTACCGAAATGTTTACCCGCAAGGCGTTGTCGGTATGTCGTAATGTGCACCAAGTGGTCTGGATATATATTTCGGACATGGGGCACCTGGAAATACAGTGCGTAGTGGACATTGCGATATGTGCAGTACCCGAAGCATTATTATTATTTTTTTTTTCTTTGTGAACACTGTAAAATACTCACAACGCGTTCTGTGTCTCTTACACTTAACCAATATGCGTTTTTAGTAATTTTCAGGTCGCCCAACCCCTTACCTACATCACCTACATCAGATGAGTAGGTTAGATTTGTTTATGGATACATTCAAGATATTCAATAAATAGATGTGATGGTTTATCGCGGGAAAACTTGACTGTTTGCTGGATTTCAACATACGTTCAGCTTACAAAAGGATTTATGGCTTTCGCTTGTACTTGAAGCTGTTAACATGTTTGACTGAGCCAATAAGAATCCCGCTATTGTAGTATTTGATGTCTGATATCGGCCGGCAGACAGCTACGTTGTGGCAGACGTGCATCACCCAATCATTAGGACCCTGAAAAATTCGTGTTTTCTTTCCGACACAGGCTAGAATATTCCAGCAACGGCACGGTCGTGTCACTTTCGCAACTGGCCCTTGACTTATTTGACTCCTTCTGGAAGTCGTTGAGCCAATAACAAAAATGTAACTAATCACATGCCCATTTTACCGTGGAAGCGAGCAGCTAATGAGCAGCTGCTGTCTGCTTGAGAAAACATACATTCTTGGAGGCTAGCCGTATACTGGTCAGTGAACCCGCGAATTTTTCCGGGCTCTATCAATTATATATGTTACAAGAAACTGCAGTGTTTAAAGGGTTTGTTGGCACAAAATATTTTCCCGGTATACCATCATCTTTATCAATAAAGGTTGTGGGTAATTTGTAGTGTCCATAATACGAGATATAACTTTGCTTCGAGTACTGCGTACATCACCATATCCACTACGCGTTGTATTTCTATCTGCCCCCGGGACCGAAATATGTACATAAACACGTTGTACACATAATGACATACCCACGACGTGTTGCGGGTAAAATTTTCGGTCATGTGGGAAATTTGGGGATTACGAGTAACATAAAAATAAGCAGCTCCTGTGCGTCTTGCGGTCCACCACTGACGTTTGATGACGTTCTAACCGTGTTGATTGACAATGTCTGGAGATGATGGTTCATCGCAGGAAACTGGGGCTGTTTGCTGGGTTTCATCGCACGTTCAGCTTACCAGAAGATTACTGGCTATAGCTTGTACGTGGAGCTGTTGCCCCATTTGACTACGTCGATAATAACCCCGTTATTGTAATATTTTATGCCTATTATTGGACTCTGCAAACAGCTACGTTGTGGCATACGTACATCACCCAATTATATGTGTTGCAATTAACTACAGTGTTTTCAAGGGTATGTTGGCACAAAATATTTTCGCAACATTCCATCGTATCTAACAATTTCGAATGTGTAAAGTCTTCTCACTAAGTCACATGGCACAGTAGACACCAAAACTTTTCGAGGAAAGTTTGTTTACACTAACTGGTTTCGTTGTGTCACGTGCACATCGGCAGTTCTGCTTCACGCTCAGTGATTTGATGTTTTAACTCTCACACGTCTTGAGGTTCTAATGGCAAATCACAGACGAGAGCTATCGCAGTAATCTTATTCTAATTAGTAGGGATGGGAATTTTTGGTGAAAAAATTTTTGTCCCACTTTATTTCAGTTCCTTACGTGCACACCTGCAGCTCAACTTCATGGCTATTGACAAGAGTGTTTTTGTGCGGAGTCGTTATTCATTTGACTGTGCCAATCAGTACACGGATAACTGCGAGACATCACGTCTGTGATTTGCGGGTTTAATCTCCAGGTGGCATCCAATCGCTGACCACATAGCAGAGATGAAGGTGCTCACGTAAGGCACTGCAACAAAGTGGTGCAAACATCTTTTCGCGAAATTTCCTATCCCTACTAATTAGTAAACTCAAACGAGAAACTTTTTTTGATAAAGAAACGTTGTCAATAACAATGATTAATATTATGTAATATTATGTAAGAACTGCAGATATACACACAAGGCATTTAAATACGTTGATGGTAAAATCTTTTCGCGTAAAACAGGGGTCGCTCCACGTAAGTTACTTAAAGAAGCTGGTGTAAAATTATTTTAGCGAAAGCCAGGTGTTCCTACCAATCAGAACAAGGTTACTGCGATACCACACGTCTGAGATTTGCAGGTAAAGTTCCAAGACACTGAGAGTTATACAGATTCATTGATTGAATGAATCTGAACTGCAGATATGTACGTAAGAGAGTGAAACAAACAGTTCATATTTACAGTATGTGTAATAGTTATTTTAGCTGGGCAAGTGACTAAAATCATAGAAGTGTATGAATATACGGACGGGGCACTTTTTCCAGGAGAGATTATTCTGAGAAGTGTTCTGACCAGAAACCAGGTCTGCCGGGGCTGCTAGACACATTGCCCGGCCATCCTCTAGGGCGATTTAACTTGCATGGCCTGAGACCACCAGCGGGGATTGTCGCCGGGGCGACTCCTACCCCCACCCCCACCCCAACGGTCAGTTCCACCGAGTTGACGCTGGGTTTCGATCAGACGCCCGCATATTCATGTTCTACCCTCTCAGCCTAGCGGTGAACACTCGGGCAGCGGCGGATGTACGAGTTCATTTCCTCTCACCGCGTCTACGACTCACCCAAATCTACAGAATAGCTAGGTATAGGCTACTGACCAGAAATGTCGTGTTGGAGTCTCGGACACAGTATCACTGATTTTTTATTAAAATAATTTTTCACCAACTTGTCTCATTGCCTATGAGACCCCTGATTTTCGCAAAAAGATTTCTGCAACGACTTGTTCCAATGTGTTACGTGCACTTGTGCAGCTATGCTTCAAAGTTATTGGCAGCGTCTCTTTGTGTATAGACGTTTCTCATTTGACTGTACCATTCAGAATAAGATTACTCAGATACCACACGTCTGGGATTTGCAGTAAAACGGTAATGCACCAATTAAAAACAGTTGAAATTTATTGGTTTGTGGACATACGCCATTGCTCATGTTTTGTTGACCAAACTTGTATTGAAAGACAGAGTCACAAAATACAAAAAAAAAAAAAAAAACACAAAAACATAGAAAACGTAAGAAAAAACAATCCCAGAGGAACTTCGTCAATTAAAAAAAAAATTAACGAAGTTCCTCTGGGATTGTTTTTTCTTACGTTTTCTGTGTTTTTGTGTTTTGTCACTCTGTATTTCAATACAAGTTTGGTCGACAAAACATGAGCAATGGCGTATGTCCACAAACCAATAAATTCCAATTGTAAACTCCTATTGCAATAAACCTTTAAAAATCTAACTAAAAACAGCTATCACTGACCAAGAAACAGAGATACAGATGTGAACATGAGGCACTGACGCAAACTGGTGCAGTTATATTTTCGCCAAAAATAAGAGTCCCTACCAATGCCTAATGTGCACATATGAATCTCTGCTTGATGCTCAGTGATTGGATGTTTTTCAACTCTCAGCATACTGGGGTTCCACCCGAAAATGACAAACGTGTAGTGTCGTAGTAACATTATTTTTCGTCACAGGCAAATGAGGGACTGGCTCTGTCAAAGAGACGCTGCCAATAACCACATCTGTGCACGTAAGGCATTGATGAAACAGATTAGTGCAACATTCTTTTCACCAAAAATCAACGGCTCTTGTTTCTGGCTGGCCACTGGGTGCGTGGAAGGTTCTTTGTTGGACAGGTCTTATCTAGGCGTGTTGTTTTGAAGTTGCTGATATGCTAAAGAATTTCCGCCGTATTGGGGCTGTCATTTTGCAGCATTTACTGTTCTTCGTTCTTAAGAGTACATGGCATATAATTCAGCTCTAAAAGCATCAGTTCAGAATTTTAGGTTCTCGAAACCAATTTGAATTTTTTTTTCTCTGAAGAACAATCTCTGACGCCGAAATGTCGTACATTTAATTGCTGCACAAGAAATCACGCTCAACAAATGCATCATCCTGGGAAAATATTTGCTCTTAAAGTTGGCAAATATAATTATCAAGGATTGCTGTTTTACAGTTTTTCTATATTGACTTTTAAACAGTGTAGATCTCAGTTGAAGAATTCAGTGCTTATTTATCTACCACTCCCTCTTAACTGTTCAGTGATAGAGCCTGTGACGTCAAGGAAAGCTGGTGTTTGCTGTGTGCTAGTGGCAACCGATGGGTTGTTGCCAGTGGCCACACATTCACAGTCCTTTGCACTCCTAATGAACGCGTCACGGATCAATAATTCGAGTAATACTAGAATTCAAACAGTTGTAAGTTCGCTTCACTGTTTAATAAATTAGTCTTAGACATATGTGATACCTCCTATAGAGGAATCCGAACCAATAATGAGAAAGTAACTAAATGCAGAGCCACTCATGTGGCATCGCTAGAGACATGCAATATTCGCGTTATCATTTGGTAGCAGACTAAACTTCACTTTCCTATACATAACAGAGCATAATATCCTATTCAATTGGTCACGAACTTTTATGTGTTGTCATTTACGTGTGTTAAGTCTTTACAGAGATTGGCCTCTCTACCGTGTAAGCATTCTTCGCGACAAGTTACGACACTATCGGCCAGCGGTAGACATCGAACAAGCTTATAGTCTCTTGGAGTCTAGTCAGCTGTCAGAAAATAACGCGAATTTTGCATGTCTCTAGGCATCGCTATATCAGGGAGCAACTAATGAGCAGCTGTCGTGTTTTTCAGTAAGCAGATATTCTTCGAAGTTAGTCTACAGGCCAGTGAACCGAGAATTCCTCAGGTATTTACCAATAGGAGACTGGAGAAATTCTCGGCTTCAGTGACGTGTAGACTAACCTTCATGGGGAGTGGAACAGAAAACGGCTACTCATTGACTGCTTGCTTGTACAGGGATACCACGTGTGTGGACCTACGTTTAGTTGCTTCTGTACTATTGACGGCGCCCTCTAGAAGGTGTCAAAAAGGTCTAGAGTCATAGGGCGAAACAAGAAAGCGACACATACTTAACAGTTCTTCGATTTCCAGCTTGTGCCCAAGAGAAAACGCTAATTATTTAGATCCCTAGAAACAATGTTTCCCTTCTATAGATTAGACTGTGGCTACTATCTAAAAATGGTTCGATGTACTGTTAGATAGCCAAGTGTAATGTTTGTCTGCGGCCTTCGATGTTGAAACCGGGTCACGTTATCAGAGCTTTGATGAGCTGTACCTGGGCCTCGACTTTCCATGTAGGACACATACACACAAATACCTATTAGGGAAAGCTATTTTCGTGAGAGTATGTGAAGTACTGGTAACATGGCCTTTGACTGTAGGGTTACCACACTGTAAACCATGGCCTTCCGCTAGAAACGGCTATGGCTAGGGATACCCGATTTGCGCGTAAATAATTTTGCACCAGTTTGTTTCAATACCTTTTGTGCACGTCTACAGTTCTGCTTCATGGTGCCGCGGTGATTGAAGGGTCAAGCCTCTCTCTTCCCACCAAGACGATCCGGGTTCGATTCCCGGCGGGGTCGGTCATCGCATGTGGGAATCGTGCCGGACGATGCCGTTGGTCTGCGGCTTTTCTCGGGGATCTCCCGTTTCCCCCGCCCATTCATTCCGACGCTGATTCATACTCACCTCATGTCATCCCTCACCAGCGCTGAAGACCTCGATGTTAAGCACTGACCAAAATATCTCACTCACTCACCCACTGCTTCATGGTTATATGGCAGCGTGTCTCTCAGTTGACGGTGCCAATCAAAATAAGACTATTGTGACACTATACGTCTGTGGTTCGCCAGTAGAACCCTAAGTCAAGTGAAAGTTAAAACATCCTATCACTGACCATGAAAAAGAGGTGTGCATGTGTACACAAGGCAGTGAAATAAGTTGGTGCAAAATTCTTTTAGCTAAAATCAGGGGTCCCATGTATAGTTGTTATCAGCCTCAAAGTTCCTTGTTCATTTGGCGTAGTTGAGCAAGAGTAGAGTGATTAAGGATGAAAATCCTTCGCTGTTGCATCACTTAAGGGCGCGATTCACCTCAGTTTTCAACGTCTTTTTTATTTTTTATATTTGTTCCAGATATTTTTTCTTATTTTAGACATAAACTGTGATTAAATCTTCCTCCTAGGAAATTTGTGTATCTCTCATAGTTTTTGCGTAATGAGTCGTAAACGTCAAAATTTGCACTTTACGGTTTTATGCACGCCACTAAAACCTACTGAGATACCGAACCAAAAAAATTCACAGTGTGTAACAATTTTGTAGGCCGTGATTTGACCTATATAAAAACAAAAAATTAAATATTTTTGTATGTAATAAAAAATGCCGAAATTTGGAACGAAACTTTAGAAATTTCAACAATTTTTTAAAAGTACAAAAATATATTAGTTTGGTTTTTATATGTGTCAAATCACAGCCTACAACATTGTTATACACTGTGAATTTTTTTCGGTTTGGTATGTCAGTCGGTTTTAGTGGCGTACTTAAAACCGTGAAGTGCACATTTTGACGTTTACGACTCATTACGCAAACACTGTGAGAGATACACAAATTTCCTAAGAGGAAAATTTAATCACAATTTACGTCTAAAATAAGAAAAAAAAATCTGGTACAAATATAAAAATAAAAATAGACGTTGAAAACTGCGGTGAAAGGCCCCTTTAAGGATCGAGACCCTTGATTTTAGCGAAAATATCTCTGCACCAGTTTGTTCCAATGTCTTACGTTCATTTCTGCAGTTATGCTTAATGGTTATTGGCAGCGTGTCTTTGTTGAAATACGTTTCTCATTTCACTGTACCAATCAGAATGAGGTTGCTAAGATACCACAACCACACGTATGTGATTTGCTGCTAAACGGTAAGACACATGCCTGGAGCCACGATTTTGTCGCGAAAAGATTTTTGCAACGTTTTGTTTTACTGCCTTACGTGCACATCGGCAGGTCTGCTTCGTTATTATTCGCATGTTGCCTTTGTCCAGACACTGGCTAAACCAATCAGAATAAGGTCTCTGTGTCCCCGTCATTCTGTGATTCGCCTGTAGAGCCCCTACGCAAGTGAGACTTAAAACTTTCAGTCAATGACCATGAAGCAGAACTGCATATGTGCACATTATGCATTAAAACAAACTGGTGTGGAAATTAGAACAAATAATATAATAATAATAATAATAATAATAATAATAATAATAATTATAGGGATTTCTACTATGCTATGTATTATATGTTTTAAGTTGTAAGACATTCACTCAATTAGTTAATAAACACGTTTTGTGTGTATTTTAAATTAGTCTTTTTTGATTAAGCTCCGTAGAACAGATGTATTTCGAATGGCAAATACAAAAAGGAAATATTATCAACGTTTTTAAATTGCAATTAAGGAGCTGGGTACTAGTAATAATTTGAGCTATATGAAATCAAATTTGAAATCCCGCGGATATTATAAATTACTATTACATTATGGGTAAAAAATTGTTACATAATATCGTTTCACTAAAGGCCACTACTGACAGGTAAAATCAATAATCAAGTAACGTTTTTATTTCTATTATCTCTCGTAGTGATTGCGATGTGACGTAAAACTCGTGTGCTGTAGTGGGCATTTTGAAAGCGTGCGTGAACTTCTAAAATCCTCAAAAATGCGTTTTGAACAGCCACCGATATTGCAAAGGCGTGTTAACTTCAAACATAACCACAGTGGCTAATTAACTGCTACTGGACACATCGTGCAGTTTAACTTTTTTTTTTTTTCTCCATGCACCGGTGATTATGAATCAATCACATTTTAATGTTGGTTTAAGACGGTTGAGAAGAACCAATGCTTTTTCACGAAATATGCATAGCTCACAACCAGACTCCGATACCACAGGCCGGCCAAATTAAGGGCGCTTTAGTAGCTCAGAAGCGACGGAACTATAAGGACGACCGTGGAGCACTCCTCAAATGCCGTATCGCCTCAACGAGCCAAGCGCTGAACTACTGTGCAAGATTCCCGCCGGTACATTTTAATACGGGCATTTTAAGCGGTAAAAAAAATAGTTTTGTTCGTAAAAAGACTGCATCAGAGTTCAGTGCAGGTTTCTATCTGAGTTTGGCATAAGTCCGGTTAGTACATTTTGAAGTACGGCAGTCTGAGAAATTCGCTTCTAGCTATTTTGGAGGGCCTAGAAACAGCGTTTTTAACGTTTATGGTGCCTTTAAAATGGCATTCCGTCCTTGTCTGAACTGTGTTTTCTTTTCGTACGTCGGCACAATGGGTGCACGTGGAATAGTTTCTTATATATATATATATATATATACACATATAGACACACACACACACACATACATACATACACCCGCACATTGCAACGAATTTGAAATGCGTGGTAGGAGTGGCCTTAAGAGTCAGTGGGCGCTAACTTTTTTTGTACGTTTGAGACACAGAAACGGGGAAGGCGATAAGTCGAATATAACACGTCCGTCAAACACCATATCGCCTCTAGGCGCGGAGTACTAAACTAGCGCGCAGTGTTTTCGTAGAAAGTGTTTTTAAACGGGACGTCAAGCGATGATCCTGTTATTTTATTTGTGAAAAGTATGTTGTAAAATCCAATGCAGATTTCTATTATTTAGTTTCCATATATGTACCTTGGAGGCATAAGACAGTATGTCACAAAAATCACATTTTTCAGGAGAGCAGTTTGAAGAGTGAGATTCACTAGTGAATCCGGCTGTATAGTGCCCGAAAACCAACGTTTTTGACACAACACAGACTTTGTTTTTGTATGTCACTTCAAAGTATTTAAAACCGTGGCCATGTTTACGGTAAATAGTGCATTTTGACAAAAAGTGGACATAGTGTCTTATACCTCCGAGGTACAGATAGCCTATAGCGGTTGATATTTTCTCAACTACAGCAACGTGAGTAGTTTTTAGAACTATTGAGGAGGTTGGAAATCATGTTTTTAATTAGCGGACGACATTTTTTAAATCATAGTGACACAGTTTGAAGAGTGTCTTTTTTTCGTAAATAAACGGATTGGAAACATTTGTAATAGTTGTACAAGAAAAAGTACTTTCCGTATCACGCTACAGCACGTCTCACGCGCCGGGTCCACTATCTCTTAAGACAACGTAACAAATACCTGACAATAAAGCGGAAATGAAGAAGAGCACACGAGACACTGAAACAAACTGGTGCAGAAATCTTAATAAATTAGTATTCCTAAATAACCTCCTTATTGAGGTCCAACGCCGCTCACGGTTTGGTCCGTGCCACCCCTCCTCCCCCTGAGTACGCGAGACGCCCCACCCTCCCCTGCCGAGCACGCCGGACCATCGACCTGGGTCGCCTAGCGAGCGTCGGGCGTCTGGTGACGTCACTGGGCGTCGATACGCGCCGCTGCCGTGAGGCGTCGTGTCCGGCACGCCGCCTGCCAGCCCCCGGTAAGGCGGCCGGCTGCACGCCGCGACGCCATCTTGTGCCCCGTAGCTCGCCATTAAGAGTGCGAGGTAGATAAATAAACGCTGAAAACATCAATTGATTTCTACGTTTTTTTCGAAGCCAATATTAATAAAAATACTCAATGACAATCCTAGATAATGGTATTTGCCAACTTTATGAGTAAATATGTATCTAAAATTACTTATTTGTTACGCGTTATCTCTTGCGCCGCAGTTAAATGCACGAGGTTCCAGTGTCAGAGATTGTGCCTCAGAAGTTCGTAACACTGGAAACAATTTTGTTTAAAACGTTGGCTAAAACTATTGTCTAGGATTGCTATTGTTTAATTTTTGCATATTGACTTCAAGAAACCTACAGTTATATACTAATGCTTTTAGCGTTGAATTATGTACCACGCCCTCTTAATAGTTAATGGGTGGTAGCTTTCTCTTTACGTTTAAGGGACTGAAACGGGGAAGGCGATAAGTCGAATATAACATGTCTGTCAAACATCTAATCGTCTCTAGGGGTGAAGGACTAAACTAGAGTGCAGTGTTTTCGTAGAAACAGTTTTTCAATGGACTTCAAGCGATGACCCTGTTGTTTTATTTGTGGAAAGTTTGTGGTAATGTCCAATGCGTGTTTCTATGGCTTAGTTTTACGATTACGATCGATATTTTCTCAGCTACGGCACCGTGAAAAAGCCATTTTTAGTTAGTTTTTTTTTTTTAAGAGATTGGAAGTCATGTTTAAATAAGCGGACGGCATTTTTTAAATCGTAGGGACACAGTTTGAAGTGTGTCTTATTTACGTAGATAAACGCATTGGAAACATTTTAATAGTTATACAAGAATAAATACTTTCCGTACCACACTACAGCACGTCTGACGCGTCTGGTCTACTAACTTTTAAGGGTCCATGGTAGATAAATAAACGCTTAAAGTGTCAATTGAATTATATAGGTTTATTAAAGTCGATATCAAAAAACTACGTAACAGCAATCCTAGGTAATGATATTTGCCAACGTTATAAACAAAAATTATTCCAAAATGCCATATTCGCTAAGTGTCATTCCTTCTGCTGCAATTAAATGTACGCAAATATGGCGTCAGAAGTAACGCCTCAGAAACACGTCGTTGGGGAAAAATTTTTTCTCAGTAAATGGGGGGGGGGGGGGGG